>OU015491.1:63176586-63281586 GCA_907164885.2 Dolomedes plantarius
TCTTTATTTTTAATTTTTTATGCAGCAGTCGTAAGTAAAGCATTTTGTATAAGACATTTCACTCATAGGTAATAGTTAGTATGTTATTCAAAATAATTAATGTCATAATAGAAACATTTACCTTCAATCTATATAGTAACTGCAGCATACATATTTAAGGTAATACTTTCACCATTATCCACAATACTATGGAACATTTAAAAGCAATGAAGTTCACATTTAAACTCGCACACGAGCTCCGTGATCTTTAATCGCGAGACGCACACAATCGAAATCCCATGCATTCATCCTAAATTACAATATTCAATTAATGACTTCCGACTGCATCAGCTTTCGCAGTGACACAATTACGAATCGAGCAGGTCACGGAATATCGCGAGGAGCCCCATTCCGAATATTTATCTGAGTGCAAAGACACATGCACCCAGATGTTTCGGTATTCCCGAAATACCTAAACTAGTTTAGAAGTAAATTTTTATTTAATTTTTCCGAGATTTTAATAAATAATAATTCCAGTAATTGAGGTAAATTCAAATGCTAAGTCATCCACAGATCCTTGAGATAGTATTTATTCCATTAGTCTTACATCTTATTTAACCTATAGGATACTCATGGGGCATTTCTTACAATTTCTCATGATCATCCTATTATTTACAAATTTTATATTTATGCCTCAAAAATATGGCTGATGTAAAAAAAATATATATATATATATATATATTAGACGGATGAATAGCTTACCCCGCTTGGCTAGACACAGTTTTAACTGTAGGCATTTTATGAACGATAGTTCATGGGCAGTTTTTCCTTTAGTCTTACATCGATCTTTTGTTAAGTCTGCAATTTTTTATATTCATAGTTTATTATATTAAATAGATAGTTCAACTATAAATCTGCGATTTCTTACAATGAGTGGCAACATTCAGCCTCAAGGACACTTAGGTTGCCCATCGTAGGATGCCCATCGCATGGATATTTGGTGTGTGGACTGAGGCCAGCTATATCTGTAAAAACTAGAACCTGAAATCTTCTGAGTAACCTTATAAGATCCAGAGGGCACAAGCTTAGAGATAAATTCTTTGGAGAATATTATTACAGATTTCGTTTGAACAGAGTTTACTTTTGAAATCCCAGTTTAATAATATTGTTTAAAGATTTTACCAGTTATGCGTAACTACAGTTGTTAAGATTATCTGCCGGGATTAAAAGTTCGACCCGGGTCTCGGAATCTTGAGGGAGGTATTCTACCAAATGAACAATCCTATTAATTTGAATTATTCTCTTTCGAATCCCATGGCTCCGACATTCCATTTTCTTTTTTAGATCAATGAGACCATATATTGGCTTATACGTTCATCTGTATTTATTCACATCCTTATTTTGACAATGTATTATCTTTTCACCATGAATTCTCAGTCTTGGGCTTCCTAACAATCCAAGATCTTTTTTTTGTGTGTGTTTTCTCCTAATTTATATTCGTACAAACGCACACTCACACACATATGTATGTATGTATATATATATATATATATATATATATATATATATATATATATATATATATATATATATATATATATATATATATATATATATATATATATATATATATATGGCTGTTTGTGTATCAACGAACATCTTTCTACCTGGACAGGAATTCAAAACCTGGTCTCTTACGAACGTGTTCGGTGTTAAGGCGATAGAACTATGCTAGCAATTTGAATTTCATTCTATAAATGTGCATATTACAGTAAGCACTGGATATGCAATTTATATTCTATTCACCAGCAACCTGTTACAAAACCAGGGAAGAAAGCTGATATGAAATCACACTTTGTTGTCCCGTTAGAAACTTTATATCTTTAATTCATCGATTTTTATCTCATTCCTTTACCCGTTCACATAGTGTAGTGGTTATCGTCGTGAATAGTCACGCAGTGGACTTATCCCGAATGAGGCTTGGGAGCTCCCGTGTTGTCCCCTTCTGGGACCAATGTTGGCTCACTTAAATGATACTCCCTTAATGAAGTAGCCATCAGAACTTCACGGTGTTGACTGCCACATTTAATAAATAAATAAATAAATAAATAAACTCATTTCTTTACAAAAAAAAAAATTAAATGGCGAATTATGATTTTTGTATTTTATGTTTAGCGGTATATCGTTGTTCGTTCTGCATTTAAATGTACGCATATGGGAACATATAACTGTTTTATGCAACTATATAATGTACTAATAATGTAATATGTAAATGTAATTTAAGTAGGAGGAAAAAGACAATTCCGAAACTCGAAGTAAAATATGCAATGTAATAAAAAGTCTGCATAATTAAAATAAATTTACTAGAGGTAACGCATTTTCGTCTTCCAGCTATAAATAATTTATAAGCATCTTCGCAAGAAGAAAATTAAAAAACTCCTTACTTTAAGATGGTTAAATCAGTACTTACGAAAATTTAATAAATTATTACGAAATTCTTTTTAAAAAAAACTAATAAGAGGCACAATTCCTCGAAAAGAAAAGACAGATTTGTATTGTCACAAAATATACTAGGAGACAATAAACAAATCTTCTTAGTAAATACATTTTCTGAGTTAAGCTTAAAACTGGCCTTTTTAATCATTAGATTTTTATGTATTTTTAAAATCTGTCTGCAGTTGCCTTTTCTTCGAACTGATTTATTTATCAGATATATCCTGCCTTGGGTGGAACGAATTTTAACGACATTTTTTCCAACATTTTTGTTTCTTATATGTCTGTCTGATTCTTTTAAAACTCTTTAGTGTATGGCAGATTGTAGACGTTTGACGAGCACCGCAGTCGTCTTTTTTTTTTTGAGTGTATGTCATGACGAATGCATTCAAAATATTCTTTGTGCTGCGTAGAAAAAAGTATCAGAATGTGTAACGATCTCGTTTATTTTTTGATCTGCCCTCCTGTTATACGTGAGCTGACGCTAGAGCTCTAATCACGGCGTGATGGAGATCCTCTAATTTTATGACCGAGCTCTACTTAGGGGCATCTGTCAGGTCAGATAGTTTTGCTCATCTGTTCCGCAATTATAACTTGTAATGTTGTTACTTTGGTTCATGACGTAGTTCTTCCCCATATATTCATTCAACATGGAGGGCTATTGTGTACAAATGTTTAATTTATTAATTTTATTTATTTTCATTGTGTTACTGGCCATTTTTTTCTTTTCTTCCTGTTTTCTTTTCTTCTCCCTTCAGTGCAGTCATTTCTTTTTTTCACAATTTTACTTTCTGTATGTTCTGGTGTACATTTAATAAACATCCTCATTCTGGTATAAGACATCCAGATTACCTTTGTTCCACATAACAGAGTACTAGCAAAATACACAGGAAGTAATGCACATAAATCTGGCATTGACAGTGGTTTGTAACAAACCGACGCACAGATGGTTCGTCAATATCATATCATCATAGCTTCGTAGAGCGAGTTCAAAGCCGATTAAGTCAGATAAGAATTTGATAATTATGTCTTCATGTCATCGCTTGATACGTTTCAGATTTTTGAGCACCTCAGGTATCAAATTTTTGGATAAGGGAATATTCTACCGGTATTTAATTCACAATTCATAAAAAAAAAGAAGTTCGAAACACATCAAAAGATTCTTCCTGTTAAGTCGGGGTTATTTCGTAGATAACGTTGAATCATCAGATCTATCTGACAGAGGCCTATAAATTATAGATATTGCGTATAGATTTGTTTTAATGAGAGTCTCTTTGGAATTTAATTAATAATCACGTTACGTGTAATTATTCACCCGAAAATGAATGATTACGAACGCATATCTAAATCATCTTAAATCGTTTTGCTAACAGGATTAAACGTAATGCTTGTTTAATCGTTCAGAACGGATTTCCTTATCTTAGAGAATTAAAAAAACAATACAAAACAAACTATTTTTATTGCCACTCGGTAAAATATTGTTAGGGTATTTGAGAATGATTCCGAGATTTAAATATATATAAAATGTTATTCATCGAGAATAATTCATTGGTGTATGATGATTGATCGGACAGTGAAAATTCTCATATGTTATTCAGTTCAAAAGAATTCGACCTTGGTGTGAAATACCGCCAATTGGAAAAAAATAATTACGTTACATACTGTATTTAAACGGATCAAATATTTGTTTAACAACTTAACTAAATCTCTTTATCTGATTTTATACAAACCTTATTTTTCACAACTTTTTCAATCAAATTTCAAAAGGTTACTAGATTATACCCTCAGATAAGCATGCATCGAGAACCAATGTAGCAGGTCATTAAAATTTTGTAAAAATTTCATTTACATTTGTTACAATACAATTAACTACGTTATAGATGCTAAAATATATCAGCAGTTCAAAAGTGTTGCTTGTCTTCGTTCATTTTTCTATAAATAAAAGATAACTGATAACTTGTTCACAAAATTTTTGCTTTCAATCCCTGTTGTTTTTATAGTTGAAACCTGAATATGAGAATTCATACACCTCCAACATACCCAGTAGCTTTGGACCTAGGTTTCGACCTTGTTATGGGCTCCTTGCTAAGGCTACTGCCAATAAGAATGAATGATTAATCCTTAATCATTGTTAAATCGATGCGCATAGAAGCTGAAAAATCCTCATTCATAGGAGCCAGTTTTTTTTTTTTTTCAGCTAAAAGCAGAATGTTAACAGCAATAAAAACGATTGAAAAAATAAGTTGGCTCTACGGTCTATATTTCTCTTTATTTTATCTCCACTCTTCCACTGTTGAATTTATTGTCTTGTCATAAATTCATTTCAAATCTTCAGTTCTCCGCACGTGTTCTGAATCGCTGTTATTCGGAATGTACTTATATCTCGTCTCTATAAAGCACTTTTATCTGTGTTAATAAATTCGTCTCTCCCGATTCGACGTTGTAAAAACTTTCACCTCCTGCCTTATCATATCCAGAGTTCGTTGCTTCTTTTTAATTTACATGCAGGTCTGCTTCTTTCTCCTCCTGTCTTCTTTTATTCTTACGTAGCCAGAAAAATATTCCCTTTGCATTATTTGTCTGGTCGTTCCTAAATCACTAATACATCTGACATACGGGATTTAACCGACTGCGGCTCAAACCTGTGGGCAACGACCGATTGCCATCAAGATCTTATGTTACGTGTTTCATTAGAATTTAAAATATTAGGTTGCGTGCAAATGGCCCCGCGCACGTTAAATTGAATGAATTGCTGGGATTGAATTACAGCAATTGATATTCAAAAGTCACTTTAATCTATTCGTGATGAATTTGTTTTCGTAATGTAGTCAGCAGATTTCGGTAATGCATGTTGTATTTCGCTTGGCATTTGCAACGGAAAAGATCTATCACAATGAATCAATGGCAAGTATACTCTTTTTCTCTTGAATTCGTTTAAACAAGAGAAGTGACTTTAAATAAAAACAAAAACATTAAGTTTTTAAAACTCGTCTAAGTTGAGATAAAGTATGACGGTATTTTTAACCTATGGTTCGATCTGAAGTAAAATGGATCAGATTATGTTTTAAAATTTCGATGCTACAATGAAAGTTTTCACCCGTAAGGTGATGCTTTGGGCTAATATTGTCGTTTCAATAAAAGAAAAATAAAAGAAATTTGTAAATAAAAGAGGCCATTAACTAACGAAAACGGTTATAGATAACAAACACCTATATTTGCTCTACAATGGTTTTTGTTTTGCAAAATGATAATAACTCGGCTAAGTTGAGCTAAAGTATGGCGGTATTTTTAACCTATGGTTCGATCTGAAGTAAAGTGGCTCAGATAATGTTAAAACTTCGATGATACAATAAACGTTTTAACCCGTAAGAAAGTAATATAAACTCGTCTAAGTTGAGAGAAAGTATGGCGGTATTTTTAACACATGATCTGAAGTAAAATGGCTCAGATTATGTTTTAAAATTTAGATGCTACAATAAAAGTTTTCACCCGTAAGGTGACGTTTTGGGCTAATATTGTCGTCTCAATGAAAAAAAAAAAGAAATTTGTAAATAAAAGAGGTCAATAAGTAATAAAAACGGTTTTAGATAACAAACACCTATTTGCTCTACAATGTGTTTTGATTAGCAAAATAATAATAATATATATCTTAAAGTCAATAGTTAATACACATATAGAAAACTATCTGGTGTGTATTAGGATTCTCCCTTTTTTTTAGAGTTCAGGAGAACTGATACTAGTAAAAACCTATCTAGTATTCCTGAGGCGTTGAAGTTTTACATGTTTTATGATGGTTCATGCAGCGTGGACAAGCATTTTAGGAAAATTAAATTTATTAATAGATTTAATAATTGTAAATTATTCTATTATTAGCAAATTTACTAATGATAGCAATTTCTTGTGTTTTTATAATTCCTTGGATTACTGAAAAAAAATAAGCACTTTCAAATCACTTTCAAATCTTTGTAGGAATTCTAGAGCTTACATATATAAAAGGGTTTTAGTTTAGATGAATTTCGTCCCGATTGTTAGGAATTTTATGCTTAGTACTCGTAGTTTTGCTCATTCTTTACTACAGGGCAACTGTATCCTTGTGACTGCCTCTTCCAGCGTGCCACAGTATACCATAAGCTGTAACCTATTTGGCGATCTTGCAAATATAACCTGACGCTTATATGGCAAAACCCGATCAATGAGATCTCAAGACGTTCGTTATCTCGCCCGCAGAACAACTGTTTAGTTACCTAACTGCCTTGAAAACTAGTTCCTGACTTACATTAATAAACTTATATACAGTCGAACCCCGTTATAAAGAACTTCAAGGGACCAAAGGTTTTGTTCGCTATATCCGGTGGTTCGCTATGTCCGAATCATTAAGAAAAATTTTAGAGTTCACAAAATGTATAACTCATTAGTTGCTATGTGTATTCAATAATGATATACTGAAAAAATAATAAAATCTGTTAAAAATGATAGTTAATAAATTAAATTGACTAAAATCGATTACATTAAACTGACACAATACTAATTAAATTAACTAAAAATGAAGACAAACGGAAATAAATTCATTTTACCTTCAATTGTTACTCACTGTTTTGATACAGAAATAATCGGTAATTTTCTGCTGACGTGATGCCGATTTCAAAAACATTTTATGAATTTGTCCAATACATCAAGTGACTCCAACACTCTTTCTTCCACTTTTGTTAAAACTTAATTACACGCATCGCTGCTGTAGCATCTGATATGGTGGAGATTTCGTCATTTATGTGCTCCTCTTCATCAGCATCAGATACAGAATCTTCGATTTCAGAATGATTCATTTTGATTTCTTCCACAATATCTTCATCAGTCGGATTTTCACATGTAATGTCTTCATCATCACATGTTTCGAATAATTGCATGTCACAATCTGAGAATGATGAAATTTTGTGCTTTTCCATCCACATCGCGATAGGTATATCTTCATCATCTTCTTCTTCATTCGTTGTATCTTCAACATTCTTAAAAAGTTTAAAAATGAAAAAAAAATTCAGTAGTCGACTGAAAAAAAGGTTCGTTATAGCCGATTCTTAAGATTTCGGAGGTTCGCTATAAAAGGATAAATTAGCATTAATTACGATAGGAAAACGGCGGGACCAAAATTCTCGTTCGTTATATCCGTGAGTTAGTTATATACTGGGTTCGCTATAACGAGGTTCGACTGTACTTATATAAGTTATGTACTTATATTAATCAACATTTTGTGTGTAAGTACTCTCATCTTAAAGATACTTTATAGCTAAACAATGTCATCGCCGTAGTGCTGAATCCCCTTGTTCCTTCCGATTCTCTCCACTGCCTACGTCCATGTATCACCTCCCACTGGGGCATTTGGCTGCAATTCCTTCTTACACTAACCAGGAAAGACATCGGTCAGTGAACACTGATGAGGTAACGTTGGGCTGGGTGACACCTATGTCGTTTGGGCACCACTTCGTCTGAGTATGTTATTGAGTATGCATGCCTCACTCCCGCACACTGACAGATTATTTTTAGCTCTATCACTGTGACAGAAGAAACAATTTGGCTAAAAAAAAAAATCCATAAGTAATGAGAATAGATCATTTGAAAAACAAATGAAGAAAACCGGAATAAATTAAATCTTTTTTCCGGGTAAAAAGTTTCGCTAGAGTCTCGTTTTCATTTAACTGTGTTAAATAAAGTAACTTGCACGAAATATGTACATGAATAGCTCCGCCGTCATTTTGTTTCTTTTCCTTCGTTATCAGACAGACTCCTTCTGCTTAATTTATTCGTAACATTTTCTTCGGGGGAAAATGATGGGGCATTAAATAGTTTCGAATAATTCTTACAAACTTCGATGCCCGTATCAGCATTTTTATTTCTAAAGTATTTGCATCGATGCAAAAATTTTTCTCTAGGATATATAATATATATATGTGTGTGTGTGTGTGTGTATATATATATATATATATATATATATATATATATATATATATATATATATATATATATATATATATATATATATATATATAACACAGCTGAAGATTATAGTGTAAGACTTTATTGATGGTATTCTGCAATAATGTTGGACAGTTGAATGTGATATATTTTTATTTATAATAACACTGTATGACATTGATAAAGATTTATATAAATTTAAGAGATTCTTTACAGTTATAAAAAGAAAATAACTACTACTTACATATCCCTTATGATACAGTACTACATTCATTCTTGGTTTTTAACGTTTAAAAGAGGTCTCTCGGGGAAAGACGTTATACTGGCACATCCTCAAAAGTTCAGTGCCAAAATCGCAAGGATACACGATACTGGATATCATAAGTGTACCACTGGGCAAAATTTGCGGTTTTAGAGAAGATGTAATTTATTTCTATCTTTTAGTTGGTTCTTTGCCAGCATAACGAGTGTGTTTACAGACCTGGGAATTTTTTAACACTGTTTCAGTTTATTTTATCACTTCATTTGGAGTTTCCTCCGACTTCAAAGTATTTAAAGAGGCAAATATTAATTTTAAGACTCGGTGATCATTAATTACCAGCATCCAATGTCACTTGGAGATATTACTTCAAACTTAATATTCTTAGTAGCTATTTAACTTTAATAGCTGAGAAACGATAAAAATATGAAAATTCTGCTACGTTTTCATATTGGAAAGCAAAACTCCATGAGAATTATTATTGGAAGATCGCATTTAAAATCATTGAAGGATATATTTATAGTAGCTCTAGACAGTAACTTGCGGAAGAATATATATTCCAGAAGCCCAAAGCTAATGCCTTTCGATTTTTCAACTTTCGGTGTTAAAACACAAGTCAAGACATTCGTCTTCCTGGAGGAAGATTCGAACAAGAATCGAGGATAATTCAATGTTGAAAGACATACGACTCTAAAATTTTATGAAATGAATTAGTTACAGCTTTATGCTTGTGCTGGAAAACTAATTTATTTTATAGGTACTAAGTTTTCAGCTTTTGAAAACTATAGATGAGTTATAAATTAGTTTCTAGCTTTCAGAAAATTGGCTTACTCAAGATGTAGTTATAATAAATAACATTTTAATTTTTTAAAGATGATTTGGAAATTTTTTTGGCATAGGAAATCGCAGTAAAAAAAATTGTATTTTCTATGCAGATATATATATATATATATATATATATATATATATATATATATATATATATATATATATATATATATATATATATAAACTTACACACATCTTATCACGTACAACCATGAAATTCAGGAATAGTTCAGAGGTCATATGCGTAAAAGGGCCTAGTATCCCCGTTAGAAGTGGTTTAGTTAAGTAAAGAACGCATTCAAACTATCTTAATAATTATTGAATGACAAATAGTGGAATGCGAGCCTTTAAAACGATAGGATATAAGGATTATAACTGAGGATTATAACTATATAAGGATTATAACTGAGTGCTAGAGGTTGCCGAATTGTTTGAAATTGTACCTACACTACAATATATACTAAATTATTCGTTCAAGTCTGTAACGTTTTTCTGTTTCTTTTTTATATAACATTTAATTTGTCATTAATTCTTTCATATACACAAAGAAATGAATAAATAGAAAGGGGAGTGATATACCAGTTGGAAATTCTCCGTGGGTGGCCAGGGAGAGTGCTAAATTGTTATTAATATATGAATATTAACGTCTCTAGGGTTATATACTAGAAATTCCGTAAGAATAATTAGAAACTGTATAGAGAAAACAACAGTTATCTCTGAATATGGGTTTGAGAGGAAAATATTCATACCCTTCCTGTGCTTATGTCACATTAGTACTTCCGCTGAGTTTCAGCCTGAATTAAACGAATATAAAGTCATTATAAAATGATAAGCGTAATAGAAATGATTTGGGAAATATAATATAAAAGATATATATAAAAAAATATCCTTCTAAAAAAATTTTCTCCTCTTTCTATGAATATTAGCATCCAAGGTTCCGAAATGTAGGATTCAAAATTTTAAACTTTAACTCGTGATTTTTAATAACATATTTGGAAGCAAATACCAAACAAGACTTAGTCCAAAAATATTTTTCGAGTCGAAAGTTTATTTAAACATGAAAGGGCCACGAAAATATAACAGTGAAATATCAAAGATTTATGACAGAGGGAAACAAATCACAAAGGAAAATAATAGCCCGTGACATTTCTCTTATGACGTATTACTTTAAAGAATTCAGGGTTTCAAACAATTTTAAAATCATCTTTTATGAAAGACGTGAAACTGGCACATCTTCAACTGTTTTGTGCCAAGATCTCATGAACATTTGATACCGGCTATCATAACTGTAAACCAATGGGCATAATTTGTGGTTTTACTAGCATAATTAATGGTTTCTTTGACTTGGTTCTTTGCCAGACCATGAAGTAGCTTTATGGTCCTCAGCGTTTATTAACGATACTCATTTTGAAATGGAAAAAATATCGCTTTATTTGCGGTTCCTTTCCCTTTCACATGTATATCTGCAGTTTTACGATTACAATGTTTTGATCATTGCTGTTTATTTGAGACTTGAGGAAAAGTAATGCGCTGCATTCGTTAAAACTGCCAAAAGAAAATACTCCTCTGCTGATGTTTCCGAAAAATAGAAATTGATAAGGCTCCCGTGGGATAACCGTCATTCCATTTTCCCGTTATAATAGTTTAGTTTTACTTCATTATGGAATAATTGAAAAACCTCATTAATAACCTTGAGATGTAAGTACTAGAGGGGAAATGGACTGACCCCCGAACTCGGATTGTATTTTAAAATAGAATCTAGCCTATCTAATCAAGGGTTTTAAAATGGAATAGATTTTTAAATGAAATGATTTATACATATTTAAATTTTCTCATTCGGCGTAATCCACTTTTTAAATATATCAACCTTTTTCACAAAGACTAGAGGTTATTCACCGATAGGCTTTGCCAGTAAATTTGCCAGTAAATATACGCGACTTTTAATATCACAGTTTTCCTAAAATGTTGATCCCCCATCTCACAAACAGATTGCTCAGAACTTTTGTTTACCCCAGAGACTCAAACATACAAACACGCAAATTCAGTGGAAACAGGAGATTAAATACACACAGAAATCTCCAATAACCCAATCTACAGACTAATCTCCTGAAAAAGACATTTCCTAATGAGGTAAACAGATTTAAGCAAGAATCTCCCGGTAACTGCCTCTTGGTATCGGAGTACTGATGTATTACCTCCAAATAAGAGCCCCGATGTATTCATGATACACCTTAATGCATTCAAAACTTTCTTTACAAGATATTGACTTAAAAATAGATTAAAAATTTTTAGGGCTCCGTCACTGACAAATCCACCACCGTGTTCACTAATGGTGACCGGTGCTCGTAAAATCTGTTGTGGTTGCAATGCCCTCCAAGGTCTCGAAATTACCTCTGGAGGTGCTGTGTCAAGTGTTCTGGTCTCGTCACTTGGTTTGAAATTACGGAACTGGTCCTTTGGCCAAGTTGGAGTCCGACCCTTGTCGTGCTAGTCAAAACAAGAGCTGCACCTTCATCGCCCATAGCCTTCGTGACTTGATCTAATGTTGCTGTCGGTCAAGCAACATAAGCAATAACAACAAAATGGAATAGACAACCACAGAAAATAGTAAACTGAAAGTACATTAACAAATGGAGGCCGAATGGCAAATCGGTACCAGAGTCTGTGGGTTCGAGTCTCACTGTTACCATGGATGTTTGTAGCCGTTTGGAATTGGCTTTAAGCAGTGGGTCCAGGTCGAATTAACCATCCTGTAGGAAAACAATAACCGAACCAAGCCATTAGCAAATGTAGATATTTGTAAAAAAAATATAATAATAATAAAATTAATTAAAATAGAAAGAAAAAAAGAGATTTCAAATACTTAAAAGTTAATATAATGCTGGCTTCGCCTTTTAGCTTTTTAAAATCACCTAGAAAGACTGTTTTGTTGTCGAGTACACAAATTGAAAAATAATAAGCTTCTAATCCAGTTGGAATTAGGTTCAGTTAAATTCAAAATCTCCAGTTGGGGCCAGTTGGCTCGAATATTGACAACGGAGACTGGATTCATGTTCAATAAGTAAACGATAGAACTTAGTAGAGTAAACAATAATCTGCAATGAGAATCGTAGTATGAGGTAAATAGTAGGTTTTAACAATTCATTTGCTTACGAAGAGAAAAATATATATACATAACTTTGCTCATAGCAAATGTTATTTAACATTTAGTTTATTGAAAGGGTTCAAGATCTATCAAAATGTTAATTAATATAAAGAATGATATTTTTTTGTCTTAAAGTTAAAAAAGTTTGCAACCTTTGATTATATTGTCTAGATAGAGGAGACAAAAATTTTTAATATGTCTTCAATATTCATAGCTTTCAACGCAAATGATGATAGATTTCAAACACGTTGGAAAATTTGGTCAGGACGAAAAATATGACTAAGATTCCTTTTATATTGAATCTCCTCATCTTTCGTTAATTATAGCCCGATAATTAACCACAAAAATTTAAATTATCCACCAAAAGAGCTATTCTACTAATTAAAAAAAATAAATACGCGCTGAATAAGTAGAAAAGAGTAATTAAAATTCCCTTTGTCACAGCGTTCGGCAGCATTAACTTTTCACTGGCTCTACTATTACTCCCTGCGCCTATTGTTTCCCAATAGATTCAGCTGCTGACTAAGTAAAAGTGTTCTTTTGCGGGGCGGAGTAATATAGTCCGTCCTCATTGAATAGGCCATTGTGGGAATACGCCAACAATGGGTCGACTCACTCAGTGGTGACACGAGATAGCAAAATGTGTCAAGACGAGTTCCTGCATGGGGATACAGATAAGTGTTTTGTATGGGGGTGCTCTCTGTTGTATTGATGGAAAAAGATTTGAAGTTTGGAAATAACTTTCCGAGCAATTTAAATAAACCAGCGACGTTCTCTCTTGATGGAAAGTTTTAATTATCTTTTGGGATTGAGTCTTATAAGTTGGAGGCGAAAAAATTTTTTTTTCCTCCCGTCGCCATTTTGTTGCGTTGTGTGCAACTTTGCATAGCTAATGAGTTTTGTCATTAAATCGTACTTTTCTGGGTTGAAAAATGGAAAAGGAATGACACTGTATATAAAGTTAATGAGTGGATTCTTCAATAAAGATAATATACTAAAGTCAGGGAGCATGTGTGTGTGGGGGGGTTGGGGGGGGGGGACTTCCCAGTTGTCTTACGAATGAATGACGATGTATTTTAAGTTACGTAAAATCCTTTCGAGAGAGTCTAATTCCCATTAGTGACACATATACTCATATAATCTGGTTCATCAAAAATTTCAATGGGCTGAAAATATTCCGATGTATTCAAACTGAAATATTATGTTTCATGGAATATTATTTTGGAAGTGTTGAATTCTCAAATGGGACTCTCTTAGCCATATATTCTGATACATCGCAAACTATAATTGGCTGAAAATAATTCGATTTATTTGACTGACGTAATGCTTACGAAAAAGCGGGAGTCAGTTTTGCGATTTGCTTGGGGAAAATCGAGTGAAAGGATTTCATTATACGAGTATTTGAGGTTAGGTGACGTAAGTCTAATGTAAAACAATTTTATGATTTCTTTGTGATAGTCGGGAGAAATTATATGGATTTACGTGTTGCTTTTTCACTCAATACTTATTCAGTAGCAAATAGATTTCTTTTATAAATTTTAAGAGAAAGGATTCAGGTCACTGTAATTTTAGATCAAACGCAGTCATGATACAACAGCTCAGCAAGGCTGTGGTTTTTGAAGAAAATTGAGTGAAATGATTTCGATTTGCATTTCGGGAGATTGGCATACCTCTCAGCTTAATCTTACTAAATAAAATAAGAATAAATAAAAGTGTGTAAAGTATATTCTAAATTGATTTTTATTTAAAAAAACCAAATAAAAGTGTTTGTTTGGCATATTTTGATTTACCAACATTTTCCACTGAACAAAAATTGCAAGAGATAAGATGATTTTAAAGTTTTCTTCAAGTTTTTGTCCTATTTTTCATTTTCCTCATAACTGCCTGGATATTACAGTTAATACACCGTTGGACATTATGGGAACTTTATGGACAGAGGTTACAATGTCAGTTTTCTTCATGAACATCTGTTTCATCATCATCTATTTTCTTCATCGTTATTTATTTATTACAAATGCCCAGAAGAATTGGCTATGATGCCATTAATTCTCGGATAAAGGGCGAGATTGCTGGCCATTTATTTAAGGGGGCACCGTATAGGTGGCCAGCACTACTCCCTACAAGCCGGTCCCGTAATTTAGAACCCAGTCAAGTGTCGAGACCGGAACACTTGACCCCGCACCTCCAGAGGTAAATTCGAGAACTTGGAAGACTTTGCAGCCACAACAGATTTTTCGTGCACCGGCTAGCATTAGTGAACACGGATTTGTCAGCGACGGGGCCCTGAAACTGTAAAGAAAGTTTTGAATGTATTAAGGTCTATCATGAATGCATCGTGGCTCTTATATGGAGGTAATACATCAGTACTCCTATACTAAGAGGCAGTTACCGGGAGATTTTCGCTTAAATCTGTTTACCCTATTAGGAAATGTCTTTTACAGGAGATTACTCTGTATATTGGATTACTGGAGATTTCTGTGTGTATTCAATCTCCTGTTTCCACCGAATTTACGTGTTTGTATGTTTTAGTCTCTGGGGTATACAAAAGTTCTGAACAATCTGTTTATGAGATAGGGGATCAACATTTTAGGAAAACTGTGATATCAAAAGACGCGTATATTTACTGGCAAAGCCTATCGGGGAATAATCTCTAGTCTTTGTGGAAAACGTTGATACATTTAAAAAGTGGATTACGCCGAATGAAAATAAAATTTAAATATGCATAAATCACTGCGTTAAGATATAACATGACAAAAGGGAAAATTGAAATAATTTTCTTTCCAGAAAGAAAATTTAAAAATTAAAAATAAGAAATTTACGTAATAAAATAGAAGGGACAAAGCTTGAAGTCAAATGATCTCAATGAAAAGAAAGGGGGAAAAAAAGGAAATTGCCGATTCAGCCAGAACTGAAATTATAGAATAACATATTTGAAGAATAACACAATTTTAAGCGAAAGTTTGTCGAGGAAAGAAAGATTTTTCTTTATTTACATACTTAAGTAGAAATTCTTGCATCAAATAATGCCGTTAGAAAGTACTAATATGACATTAATAATTTCTAAAAGATATATTTTTTTAAAGATATTTTCAAAGAATTTTCCAGCTTTTATGTAATCCCGTAATTTGCTGTCAAACTGAAAGTGTTTTCAAACAGGCGAGATTTAAAAATTTGTAAGCATATTCTCACATCTACATCATCAATGCAAGCCACAAAACAAAATAATATTAGCATATGATATCTGTGATAGAATAATATTTTCAAAGCGGTTTATTTATTTAATGAATTTTGTTTTCTTTTCGTTTAGTTTCCAGACAACAAATAGTAAATAATATTTATCCTAGATATTGAATCTGTACTTATTGTTCCATTCTGTGGAAGATCATAATATTTCTATGAATTAAACTTTTGTTTTAACAACACAATGTATGCAGATAAACCCTTGAGACATGTTTTTGTTTACGTAGTTTTTTTTTTTTTGGAAACTTTGTACAATTTATCTTCAGTGCCGTTTTTTATTTTACTTTTGTTTTTGATGCAATAGACTAAAATAGTGTCTTCAGATTAGTTGTTCGTCAAAAAATAAATAAATACACAAGTGATGGATTGCATACATTTCTAATGCTGTGCTTAAAAACGAGTATGTATTTTTTTTCCGATTGTGCTTAAAAACGAGTATGTATTTTTTTATTGATTTGTAAAACATATGTTTTACAAATCAGTACTGATATATGTGTACTGATAATTACAGTAATGATTTGTGTGTGTGTGTGTGTGTGTGTGTGTGTGTTAGTTAATTTTATCCCGCAACGGTTTCATTTAAATATTTTAAATCATAGATGTTTTATCAAGGTTTGCATAAAATATGAGGAACATGCGTTCAGTATATTTGAAGAAATAAAATAAAATATATGTCTTAGAGATTCGCGGCGGGCGACAAGAATCAAATTCGTGCATCAGAATTAAATTTTCGCGAGCCCAAAATTTCGCTTTGCGACCCCGAGTGCAATTTTTGGGTAGTTTCCTTTCATAATTAATTCAAATATTTGATAAAAAGAAAATGATCAAATAAGAATTTAAGTTTTTCTAATCACTGCATGCTGTGATAGTGAGAGGAATTAAACGCTTGAGTACTGATGATTTATACTGAGTACTGATGATTTATCATACATATTTTTTCGAGGTTTGCATAATATATGAGGAACATGCTTTCAGTATATTTGAAGAAATAAAATAAAATATATGTTCTAGATACTCGCGGCGGACGACAAGAATTAAATTCATGTATCAGAATTAAATTTTCGCGACCCCGAGCGAAATATTGGGATAGTTTCCTTTCATAATTGATTCAGCTATTTGATAAAATGATCAAATAAGAAGTTAAGTTTTTCAAATTACTGCATTCTGTTATAGTGAGAGGAATTAAACGCTTGAGTACAGATGATTTATCCCACTGATGATTTATACTGAGTACTGATGATTTATCATAGATGTTTTATCGAGGTTTGCATAAAATATGAGGAACATGCTGTCAGTATATTTGCAGAAATAAAATAAAATATATGTCCTAGATACTCGCGGCGGCCGACAAGAATTAAATTCATGTATCAGAATTAAATTTTCGCGACCCCAGAATTTTGTTTTGCGACTCCAAGCGAAATTTTGGGGTAGTTTCCTTTCATAATTGATTCAGCTATTTGATAAAACGATCAAATAAGAAGTTAAGTTTTTCAAATTACTGCATTCTGTTATAGTGAGAGGATTTAAACGCTTGAGTACAGATGATTTATCCCACTGAGGATTTATACTGAGTACTGATGATTTATCATAGATGTTTTATAGAGGTTTGCATAAAATATGAGGAACATGCTTTCAGTATATTTGCAGAAATAAAATAAAATATATGTCCTAGATACTCGCTGCGGCCGACAAGAATTAAATTCATGTATCAGAATTAAATTTTCGCGACCCCAGAATTTCGTTTTGCGACCCCCAAGCGAAATTTTGGGGTAGTTTCCTTTCATAATTGATTCAGCTATTTGATAAAATGATCAAATAAGAAGTTAAGTTTTTCAAATTACTGCATTCTGTTATAGTGAGAGGAATTAAACGCTTGAGTACAGATGATTTATCCCACTGATGATTTATACTGAGTACTGATGATTTATCATAGATGTTTTATCGAGGTTTGCATAAAATATGAGGAACATGCTTTCAGTATATTTGAAGAAATAAAATAAAATATATGTCCTAGATACTCGTGGCGGACGACAAGAATTAAATTCATGTATCAGAATTAAATTTTCGCGACCCCAGAATTTCGTTTTGCGACCCCGAGAGAAATTTTGGGGTAGTTTCCTTTCATAATTGATTCAGCTATTTGATAAAATGATATAAGAAGAAGTTAAGTTTTTCAAATTACTGCATTCTGTTATAGTGAGAGGAATTAAACGCTTGAGTACAGATGATTTATCCCACTGATGATTTATACTGAGTACTGATGATTTATCATAGATGTTTTATCGAGGTTTGCATAAAATATGAGGAACATGCTTTCAGTATATTTGAAGAAATAAAATAAAATATATGTCTTAGATACTCGCGGTGGGAAACAAGAATCAAATTCATGTATCAGAATAAAATTTTTGCGACCCAAAAATTTCGTTTTGCGACCCCAAGCGAAATTTTGGGGGTAGTTTCCTGTCATAATTGATTCAACTATTTGATAAAATGATCAAATAAGAAGTTAAGTTTTTCTAATTACTGCATGCTGTTATAAGGAGAGGAATTAAAGGCTTGAGCACTGATGATTTATCCCCTCAATAATTTTAAATCATCACATAAGTTCCTATGAAGCATTGAATAATCTCTCCAACTCTGCTAAACACATTAACAGAATATTTACGCATACTAGCGGATTGTCAATTTACTTGCCTTTTCTTTTAAAAAAAATGCATTAAAAATTCTGTTAAAGATATCTTTTATAATAAATTACTTCCATTTATCAGACCCTAAGCATTTTGTTCCAGAATCTCTTACGAAAATACGTTTGTTGATAGGGAAAAAAACAAACCCCCCCCCCTTCCCCCCAAAAAAAGACCCTACCATATTTGCCTTGATGAAGTGAAATGTATTTCCATTTTAAAAGCTGGATTAGCGCAAAATATTTCTCTTCGGCTGTTAAAGGAAAAAATATTTGCTGCTTCCTGTAACTCCACATGGAAACGAAAAAAAATTTATCTTCTCTCCAGGAGGCATTCGTCTGCTTCAAATTTGAATTTAAAAGCTCATGATTTAAGCAGATTATTCTTCAAAATTTTCCCATAAAATAATAGATAGAGCAAAAAATTGCTTTTTTATTCAGCGTTTACAGATTAACAGAGCAATTTTTCAAAACATTTTGTCATTTGGAGATAAGATATTGCCCAAATATTAAAAGGAGAGTCCTTTTGGTGTTATTTTGTGTAAAAATTGTTATATTCCATTATTTCGGTGGAAAACTTAATAAAAGTAGCATTTTTTAAAAGTTTTCTTTTTTTCCCCCAAAGAGTGATTTTAAACATGTTTTTAAGACAAGTAGTTTTATAAGAGATGTATTATTTTGTAATATAAATTAATATATAACTATTGAACACAGTGTGAACAGTAATATATGTACCTGTATATCTTAAAAATAACCTAAAGTTTAAAATTGTTTCACTCAGACCTATTTTTTTGGAAACTTTTTATGGCATACTAAAGACTAACACTCTTTGTGTTCAGCTAGCTGTAATATAATATAAATTTAGTTATGGCATTTTGAGTCGTTTTCGCATTCTCAGTCCCCCTCTCTCTCTCTCTCTCTCTCTCTCTCTCTTTCTCTTTTATACACACACACTTACATATACAGGGTGGTTATAAAAAAAAAACTTTGCCGATATATGGACCTCTAGCGGTTGTTTCGTTCATCCGATAGAGATGAGATTTCAGATATAGTTATTCAGAGGTATGAGCTTGGGATTCTGTGAACGGCAACCAAGTGGCGCTCACGGTTATGGTTATAGGTACAGAAACTTGAAAATTTCGAATGGCAACGCCCACCTTTTACCGTTGCAAAATACTCAGCGCATTCGAAAACCCTAAAGAGCGTTGGAACGCTACGTGTATCACAAAAAAAAAAAAAAAAAAAAAAAAAAAAAAAACAGACGCGTTATGCACGCACAAAAATCAGCTCTGCGACCGGCCTGGGTGGCACCCGCGTAGAAAATGTGTAATCCAAATAAAAGTTTTCTTTCGTCCGATCTGTGTTTTCATCAGTGATTGGTGTCTTCTGTCATATGCAAATTTCCTCCATGCGCCCCGATTGTGTTTTTGTTGGCCGTGCGCAGAGCTGACTATTGTGCGTGCATAACTCGTCTGTTTTTTTTGTGATACACGTACAGTTCCAATCCTCTTTAGAATTTCAGCATGCGCTGAGAATTTTGCGACGGTAAAAAGTGGGCATTGCCATTCGAAAATTTCGAGTTTCTGTACCTATAACCGTAACCGTGATCGGTACTTTGTTGCCGTTCACAGAATCCCGAGCTCATACCTCTGAATAACTATATCTGAAATCTGATCTCTATCGGTTGAACGAAGCAGCCGCTAGAAGTCCATATATCGGCAATTTTTTCTATGACCACCCTGTATATATATATATATATATATATATATATATATATATATATATATATATATATATATATATATATACAAACACACACACATTTGTAATCTGTGACAACTATTACGCTTTGACATTTCGCGTACTTTCTCGAAAGTGTTTACTCTGTAACTCGAATTTATTGGTCATATTAAATACAGCATATTTATTATCAAAAGCAGGTTTTCTGGGGACATAATTTTAAAGAATTGTAGAAATTACAGGAAGAGGTAAATTTTATTTCAATTAGCACAAAATGATATTTGGAAATTACTACGAGGAAAACGTTACCTCTTATAATTAGTCGTTTCCTTTCATAATTGATTCAACTATTTGATAAAATGAAAATGATCAAATAAGAAGTTTAAGTTTTTCGAATTAGTTAAATGAGTTAATTCGAAAGCAATCGACAGTGTACAAATTGCACAGAAAAATTTTCATAAAAAGAGCTGGTATTGTTTTTTAACGGTACTTTCGGAGCACACTTGAAAGGCCAGTGGATACGTATGAGTGTTGTAAGGGAGTAGCTGTTAAAATCAAAACTATTTCCGAGTGTTCAACCAGCATTAACACCAGTTCCTTACGGGATGGGATAGCATGTATCCCAAGAATACGGGCCCAAGAATGAATATATTCCGGGTGAAATTAGGAGCATATCAGAAGGAGAGTGAGATTTCTGAGTTAAAGACTGCGGATGGTCTTACTCAAACAATAATGATAATAAATTACTATTATTACCTTATTTCGCTTAAAAAGCCGTATATCACTGAGTTTTCGCAGAAAAGTAGTAAAAAGATAATTTTCGCATTTATTTGCTCATATCGGCAATTTTCGCATTTATTCGCATCTATTTCGTAAATACGAAATTTATTTATCCTTAGATATCACCAATTAACTGATAAATGAAAATGAATGACTGAGGGAGTTTCACGAAAATGCTGGCGCTAGGAGATATAGTTTACGGTAAAACTTGTTTGCTCGTTTGTTTTTCATACACAGATATGATCTGTATATAAGAAGAACGGATATCCTACCAGCAGAGACAGATGATACAACAGACGTCTATTAACGTGATGCTGTATGTTATCCCCGTCCGAGCGAAAAAGCGATATTTGCCAAGAAATACGAATCGGGGAATGAAACAAAACACAAGTCCGACGGGATGACAAGAAAGAAAATGAGCAGGGTTGGCAGACAGCATTGCGGCCACCGGTCGACCTTGACAGTGATTGACAGGCCCGGTTGCCCTCCGCTCCACCCCATGTCAGCATCAATCCAAAACAAAACGGGATGGTATACATCCGGATTGACTAAATATCACGATGGGACTTGAGATAATGTGGAAAATTCGCGACTGCACCTCTAGTGGAAAGAGTCTGTACATCATAAACGGTTGTTCTTGGCTAAATGTTCTGTATTCTAGGGAATAAACGTTTAGTTGAGAGACAGAAATAGAACAGCTGAATGGGGATTGTAAAACATTTATTTGCGGCACTTTTTTTTTTTGTATGAATATATAGAGATTCTATGCTCACTTCTACCCAGACCTGGGTGTATATAATTTGAAGTGGCTCTCTATTTGAATTTGAACCACACACAGTTTATACATGAAACAATGTTTATTGAATTCGTTGCACATATAATTGGCTTTACAGCAATAAGCATGCGTACTACTTGTACGGAATGTATAAACACAGCTTTCAAGAACAATATATTTTTATACTCACGAACAGTAAGTCAAACCAGCAGTACTGCCATGTAAACTTCTGGCCCGCTAAGCACTAGCGCAGGATAACACCTTTTTCAACCTTAACAACCTCCCCTTTTCATTAATGACGCTGCGTGGTATTTATACTAAGCGCGTATGCCGAAATTAGCATATCTAAAGCAGCTTCTTTAATTCACTCAAAAGTTCGATTCTTGTGAATCGAATCTTGTGTGTACCTTACAAATATATGCAGCATATTTATGGAGTCTTATCGCATGTAATTTCCAGTTTCAAAAGACCGCCATGAAGACGATAAAGGGTAAAACTCAGAGAAACACACACACACAAAAAAAGACATAATACATGAAATTAAAATATCTATGCGGGATTGGTTATCTGTTGTTTTATCGCCATTTCATCAGCCAGCAGTCGAGATACAGGCACTACTCTAATGCGTATTAATTAACATTCATTCTTTAATTGGTCGTTCTTCAAGCAAATTCCTATACACTCGTCTAATCTAATGACATTACAACGGTGATTGCATACTTATCTTTAAATATAAAGATTTGCTTTAATTTAGTTTTAATAGTGTCTCTTTTGGCTATTACATATCCCTACACATATCGCTCACTCATTTCAATAACGTCATATCTCAAAAATCGGCGATTTTTAGTTATGCTTGTTTTCAGAATGCCCTTAAAGAGTAGTATATCCCTGCATGATCGTCATATCTCACCGCTCAATATTTAGCCGCTAGAGAGCAGAATTAAAATTTATTTTCACTATATTTCAATGTACTTTTCAACTTTCAAATCCCTCTTCTGATAAATGTTAGGTTTTGAGATATGACATTGTTGAAAGGAATGAGTGATATGTGTGTGTGTGTGTGTGTGTGTGTGTGTGTGTGTGTGTGTGCGCGCGCGTGTGCACGTGTGCGCGTATTATATGAGACTATCCATAAAACGAATTTCCATTCAACGAAAATTTCAGCTGACTCTTGACGTTAAACGAGATTTGCATGTAAGTTGACCCTCATAACAGAAAAAGATTTTAGATCAGATCATGTTTTTTTTTTCTCTCTTCTTTTCAGTTGTTTTAAGACAGTGTCATAATTTTTCTTAAATTTTAACAAATGCATAGAAATCTTTACGAAAAAATTGCTTTTAAAGATAAATCCACAATACAGTTAAATATTTTTTTTTATAATTTTGACAGTTTAGAATTTTATGTAGAATGCAAATTATGTGAACTTTCTCGTAATTTTCCTTCTACATGCAATCCCTTGGGAATGTTTGAAAACTTGAAAGCCAACTTTGTTAAAGATAATTACCTTTTTTTTTCATCTAAAGTATTTATAAACTATTAATTTTTATTTCTAATTCATATTTATGACATTCATATAATATATTTTTTTTTTAGTTTTGAGTGCAGTATTTGTTTATTCTATCTTTATGTTTTGCTAATTATAAACTCATTTTCGCTAATGTGAAATGAATTTGCTTGAACAACTGAGGTATCATTACGCTATAAGTAGTAGTTTAGTTCGCTTTTTTTTTGCAATTTTCTTTTCATTTCATTAGATCAAGCTGTTACTCTTTAAATAAATTTCCTCTTAATGAATTTTCTTCATAATGAAGTTTTTAAGTGGAACAATGGGACTTAAATATAGATCAATCTGTAAATACAAGTAAAATATATGGTATTAGGAAGGTTTCCTTCCCCCCCCCCCCCATAAGAGCTGTCAATGACGTAGAATGTGTAAGGGAAAAAAATCACAGATTAAATTTTTAGTTTTGTTTCTTTAAAAATTTTTGTAACAGTTCCCATATCAGTAAGTGTAGTACGAACTAAATAAAAACAAATATCACAGTTTCGTAATTCATCGAGCCTGTAATTTCTTCTACAACTTATAAGTTATCGAGCAAGTCTCTATTTTATTTAAGGTAGTAATTTCATTTAGCTTATAGAAAACAAAAAAGACTGTCTTAACTTGTTTATGAGTATATCTGATTTTTGCTTGTTCGTTTGTTGGATTTTCCCTTTTTTTCTTTGATATGTTCTGATACCGAATAAAAGAAAAAAACATTTCAAAAATTGCCACTTTAACCAACATGGGCGAATTCGTTGCATTCCTCTTGATTTGATTCTCTTCCAGATAGAATCACAACTTCTATCGCAACTTCTAGGGCGCAGTGGCCCACTTGGCAAGAGCAGGGGGCTAGTGATCTGAAAGTCACTGTTTCGATTCGCTGACAAATTCACTGCCTTGTACACTAATGGCGACTGGTTCACGTAAAATCTGTCGTGGCTGCAGTGTCCTCCAAGTTCTCAAAATTACCTCTGGAGGTGCGGGGTCAAGTGTTCTGGTCTCGTCACTTGAATCGGTTCAAAATTACGGGACTGGTCCTTTGGCCAAGTCGGACTCCGACCCTTGTGGTGTAGTGGAGCCGCATTTTCATCGCCCATAGCCTTCGGGGCTTGATCTGATGTTGCTGTCGGTCAAGTGGCATATGCAACAACAGCAACACAGCATCACAACTTCAAAATGTTTAAGTTGTCACAATGTATCTTCATAATGTATCTATCAACCAGATTAGAAGACAAATCATTTTTTTTTTGGCGTAGCAAAAACCTAATTTGTAATAACATCAGGGTATTGCTTGTTTATTATAATGAGATTTTTGTGATGACATCTTTGTGATAATGAGAAAAGGCTTTATTCCCTCTCTTCAATGTCTGTTTCGTGTTCCTTCGATTTGCAAATCCATTTCCGTGAAAAATTCTAACGTGTGGCTGCCATACTTGGTTTTTTTAAACGATAAATCATTATTACTTTTGATTTATACGCACTAGCTTCTGTTAAAAAACTACTCAGTTATTTTTATACACATTTTCGTTTGTTTGTAATCTTGAATGTAGCATTATGCTTATAATTGATCTTGTTATTCACTTAGATTATTTATGCTTGAACCATAAATACTGAAGATTAACTTGTTTCTTTGACGATACAAATTTACAACCAGCAAAACACAATGCCATGAAGAACACTTTTATTGTGAGAGATTACTTGTGCTCAACCTAGCGTGGTTAAAGCGTTTTAGATATTTTCCTGTTATAATTATTGGGTCATGTAATTTAATTTGTTCCTCTTAAATAAATGTCTTAGTTAAAACCTCATTTCTCTCAGAAACATGTTTGGTGTTTTATTGTGATAAATGTTTAGAGTTTAACTTACTCACAATTTAAGAGATTTCGATTTGCTTATCCTATTAACAAGTCAAGAGGCTTTTAATTAAAGTTCTTTTAAGTCTTGCACTAAATATACTAATGATACTTAGCTTTGTGTAGAAAACTTTCGAAATAAAACTGCCTTCGTATTTAATAATGTTAATTCTTGCCTTTATGTATAATTTGTGTTTTATTATACAAGGTGTCTGGCTAAAGGTATCTAAAAGTCATGACTTATTTTTACGGAACATTTTTACGGAACCACCCATTAGAATTTAAAAAATTTTATCTAAATAGAAAGAACTTCTCACCAAGTTTTAATATCAATCATAAACTTTGATCATAGTATCATAGATTTTGATGTGTGCACTTTTGGAGCAGAACAAACGTCTAAATGGTAATCCAGTTCTCTCCAAGTGTTTCGTAGCATATCAGGAGTTATTACACGAATTGCTTGAATGATACGCATCTTCAACTCATCGACAGTTTCAATTTTTTGTTTATACACAACGGATTTAATGAATCCCCAAGCAAAAAGTCTAATAATGCCTGATATGCTACGAAACACTTGGAGAGAACTGGATTACCATTTAGACGTTAGTCGTGCTACGAAAGGTGTACACATCGAAATCTATGAAACTATGATAGAAATCTATGATTGATATTAAAACTTGGTGAGATGTTCTTTCTATTTAAATAAATATTTTTAAATTCTAACGGGTAGTTCCGTAAAAATAAGTCATGACTTTTGGATACCTTTAGCCCGGACACCCTGTATTTGATGAATAACTTTTCCCACGTCTTCTTTTATTAACTTCATAAGAAATCGCAAAACTGAGAAAATAATAAAGATTTTAATTTATCACATCCACTGATTTTTTTTTAGTTGAATCCAGCAGACTGACAGAATTATAGAACATAGAAAAAAAATTTCGTTTTTGCAACGATATCTTTCAAGTAGATGAAGTTCATCAACAAAAAGTTATTCGCACGAACAACTTTCTTTCACTCCGGAATGATTCGGGAACCGCTAATCTTTCACTCAATTTTTTCGCCGTTCCATCTAGTATAGCCCGATCGTTTGGCGCAGAATTCCACATTTAGCAGCTAATGAAGCAGCCTAAATTCCCGGTCGATTTTCCTCTCAAACGGGAATTTGTTTTCTTTTTTTTTTTGCAATTTTTTTTCGAGTGGACTATTTTTCAATTCCATTGGTAAATTTAAAAGAGAAAAAGTTGAGTTTTGTTCTGGTGATGGTCCCGCAGGTTTTGTACCTTAAGAATGATGGCGTACCACTACTTACTATTTTATTTTTTTTTTTAATGGTGATTCTAGTTTGTGTGAAATGGAAATTCATTTGCCAAATGGGTTTGCAGTGGAAGCTTTTTGTAATGAAAAGCGAAGATTTGTTACGCGAAGGGTAGAGTTAAGTGCTAATTCATTTTTATGGAGCTTTGAATCTCAGCTAAGAAAGACAATAAATGAGATTTAGGCAGTTCTTGTGGGGTATAGCTTAGAATGAAACCTAACCGCTGGAGTTAAATATTTATTAAGACAAGTGTTCGCCGTTATTACTTTTAATTTCTTGCTTGTCAGTTCTGCAATAATCGGTTTTAACATAACGTAGTCAAAATAACTACTTCACGACGTGTTTTGGAATCTCAAAATTTTAGCAATAGGCAAATTAAGATATATTGTGAGCCATATATTTTAAGTGTATTTTACTTTCAAACTGAAAATCTTAGTTTTTGAAATTAATATATGTTATCTGTTTAATGGTCGGTGATAAGCATAGGCGTAGTGTCGAGGGGGGGGGGGGACAGGCCCCCCAACTTAACTTGAAATAAATTAAAACGTTAATAGAAGCTAAGCTAAAATCGGAAAATTATAGAAAACTTCTAAGAAAGTGGGTTTTCCCCCTCTTTTACAAACTGTGAAACTGAAGATCCTGATTATGTCTTTAGCCTTAACATAGTTTTTAACAATGATATGATCCATAAAAAAAATTCGATGCTATATTTTTTTCTCCTTTTATTTATATTATATTTATTTTTCTCATTGTATAACTTTTGAGTACTACTCAAACATCAATTCTATTGTTATTCAATTTAAAAAAAAATCGTAATATTTCATATTTTAAGGACCGTCAGGCAGTCAATGCGCTGAGGAGGGCTCTAACTGAATTCAAATCATGCCCCCCCCCCCCCCAAAAAAAAAAAATAAAAAATAAAAAATTAGAAGTCCGCTTCGCCTATGGTGATAAGTTAAGTTGGCATTTGTAGTCCGAACTTACTGATAGGTGACCTGTTTACTAGTGTTCAGAGAAGTACGAGCGGCTAGACACATTTACATATAATTATAGGTTTTCAAAGAGTTGCCCCAACTTCAATTTATACTGAGAAATTTTCGTCAACAGTCAACAAGATTTTCTCTATAATATTTAAAGCAGAGAAATTAATTAAAGTATGGACTTTTTAAGTGGCCCTCAATTTTTCTGTATGTTAGGCAGTTTGAACTTTGTACCAGAACAGAAAACGTGAAGCAATTTTTACAATGAATCTTCCCCAAGCAATAACCATGGTAGATCAAGAAAGCAATTTAGAATACAACCAAACCTTTTGCGATGAATCGTTGAATAAGGGCCTCTATGACGTTACCTTGTTCATATATATTAATATTGTCTATTGTCAAAACATTTGGAGACCTTTATTTGCGCCCTTCATGTAATTTTTTTTCTGGCTGTGTGTGTGTGTGACCGATGAAATGATCCTTATTGATTTTGAAACTTTTCGTGTTTTTCTTAACTTTTGCACATCTTTCTCATTTTGTTATATATTTGGATCTCTCAAGTCAACAATTTGTCTATCTTATAAACTAATGGTTACCAATTCAAGAGTATGATTAGGTTTTATACAGATATATATATATATATAATAATGCCTAAACTAATTAAACTTTTGATGGGAAACACCGTGCAATGTTTTATCGTACTTTTTGTCTATCACTCTGAGAACAAATTTAATGACTTTGGAGTTGAAATGCAGGCCTACTCCTAACCTCACAGTTGTGCCAGACCGTTATACCAACTAGGCCAGGCTTTTATCTTCGATAAGAAACTTTCTAAGGGAAAGACATTTGTTGCGCCGCTAAATTAACCTTAATTTTGGTATCTTAACCTTAATTTTGGCAAGATACCCCTGTCCAATGATACTGTTAAGAGGCGTATTATCAGTGTGAGATAAATACCCTTTAAATAATTATAAGTTCACTTTTTAACAGTATTCTTTGTTAAATTAAGAATTTAATTCTAATTGACCTTAAGTATAACAGCTTTATTTTTATCCCAGCGGAGTCAATTGGAGAGCCGCCTATGCATGAGATGATGTTGCTTTTATAGGCTTGCTCAATCTTTCCTTTTCCTTTTTTTTTCCGCTGCAGCCAGTAATGATTTTATTTTTCCTTTTTCTATTTAACTTAATTGTTTTAAGTTTTTTTCTTTTAAAATTCACCAGCTAACTTTATGGGTACGAAATTTTATTGGTATCTTAATGAAATTAATAATGATTTTACCTAAGTGGTATTTGTATCTTACTATAAAGCAGTCGTTCTCAAACTATGCGCCCGGGCGCACTGGTGCGCCCCAGAGCTTTTTCAGGTGCGCTCCGTAGTATTCCTAAAAAATCTATCCAGATATGAAAAGCAAATGTATACTAAGTTACTATATTCTACAATTTCTTTACGAAGACTCGGCTTGTTTCGTTGCGACATTATTATGATAGTTATAAGTTACTTTTCTTGCAACTAGCTTCTGATTCGCAAATTTTTTATGCGTTTAAAACACGTAACAAATGTGGCTGGAACGGCATGTTAACACCGGCACTAACTTTCATCACGTGGCAAATGGCAGTGTTGCATAACAGGCGTTGGTGAGTGGGCGTGTCGTATCTTGTGAACTGCAGTCAAGAGTAAATGTACTGTGCCTTTTACAACTTTCAGAATAATTACCGTTGATATAATTTTCTTTGTTAAGAATAATTACTTATAAAAATGTATAAGTTTCTTAAAAAAAAAAGCGTGACACTAATGAATGAAATCCTGAAAGTGAGCAAATCTCAAATGTGGGAAGTTGTTCTAGTAAGAAAGCAAAATCGCGACCGATTCGTAAATACGATGAGAGTTATTTAAGCCTTGGCTTTTCTTGGACCGGATATGTTGATAATCTGCAGCCAGTATGTTTAGTTTGTGAACTAAAAATGTCAAATGAATCAATGCTCCATAGTAAACTTGGTAAACATTTGAAAGTAAACACTCTCATTTACAAGAGAAGTTATTTTAAGAGAATTTCCGAACAGCAAAGAAAAGCAGGTGATTCTTTTAAAACTTTAATGACTGTTTTTGATAAAGCTCAAATTGCTTCTTACGAAGTCCCAGACTGATCGCACAAAATATGAAAGCTCATACAGTACTTTGGGGGAGTCACTTATTTTGCCTTTTTGCCAAAAGATTGTCAGTACGATGTTAGGAAATGAAGCAACTATGAAAATAAGCAAGATACCCCTGTCCAATGATACTGTTAAGAGGCGTATTATCAGGAAATGTCTTCTGATATTGAGGAAAATGTATGTGGTAATAAACTCCAGTGTTCTGATTTTGCACTGCTAGTTGACAAGTCAACCGGCATTACCAACAAGACGCAACGCATAGCATTCATTCGTTTCATTCAAGAAAATCAAATAACAAATCAGTTTCTTTTTTGCAAAGAATTAAGTTTGAGTACAAAAGATGAGGACATTTTTAACATCCTGAATAACTACTTTGATAAATGGCAGTTATCGTGGAAATCGTGTGTAGGCATTTGCACAGATGGAGCTCCTTCTATGATAGGCTGCAACAAGGGTCTTGTATCTTTTATAAAGGAACAAAATGAAAATGCTATTGTAACTCATTGCTTCCTTCATTGAGAGGCCTTGATATCAAGAACATTACTAGATGATTTAAGAGAGGTCTTTGATCAAGTTGTTAAAATGGTGAACTTTATTAAAACAAGACCAGTTAAATCACGCCTATTTGAACAGATTTGCACCAGTATGGATTCTCAACACAGGCGGCTACTTTTACACACCGATGTGAGGCTGCTGTAAAGAGGCAAAGTACTTACCCCTGTACACGAGTTACGACAAGAACTTATCACATTTTTTGAAGCAATGAAACAATCTCATTTTTGTAACCTCCTTCAATATGAATTTTGGATTTCAAAGTTAAAATATTTGGCAACTATTTTTCAGCATCTCAATATTTTGAACTCTAGGGGGGCATGGGAAAGAGGAAAATATATTCACATCCACTGGCAAAATAAAAGAGTTTCAGAGAAAGCTACAGCGATGGAAGGCAGTCTCGAAATGTTTCCATTGGTAAAAAATACTTGCAAAACTGAAATTCTGCCAATGATAGTTAAACATTTGTAAACTTCAGAAGAAAATTTGATTTATTATTTTCCACCAATTAACACTGCGCAATATGACTGGATTAGAAACCCTTTTGTAGAAACTGCAATAGATTCTAGTTTAACGCTAACAGAAAAAGAACTGGCAGCGTTGTCCACTGATCGTGGATTGATGATTAAATACAAAGAATTGTCTCTTGAAGCTTTTTGGATTTCTATCAAAGAAGAACATGTGTCGATGTCTAAAAAAGTGCTGGCCATTTTATTGCAATTTTCCACCTCATATTTATGTGAACTGAGATTTTCAACCCTCGCCACAATTAAGTGTAAAAAGAGAGGAACTTTTCAATGCGTTGATGAGGAAAAGAGAGTTTGTCTCTCAAACATAAGACCAAACATTGGAGAAATCGTAAGGTCTCATCAAGCTCATGTTTCTCATTAACACAGGAATGAATAAACTTCATAGAGATATGTTAAGTACGCTTTTATTAAATGCGCTATTTTTCTATATATTTAACTAAATTATAACATATTAGTCCTACTTTGTATACAGTGCGCCAGCAAGTATCTGTAGTATTGTAAGTGCGCTCAGACTGTATAAAGTTTGAGAACCACTGCTATAAAGGATGGGTTCAATTTTGAGATATTTGTGTAATCAGCTAAAAATGTAATATTTTATGTCCGTCAATAAATGGTGCATCTTAATTTCTTTAGTTACTAGTCATATCGTTTCTGCCTCTCAGTAAATGTATCAAGTATTTCAGCCTTTTCCCTTTATAGGTTTTAACTTCAGTTTTTCAGCTTTTACTATCAGGTTTCTTTTTGTTTTGAGAATTTAACTTCATTGAATTTTTTAAAATTTATAACCCATAATGGGAGCATCAGTTAGAACCTGTATATTTTGGTTAGTGCGCACAACCACACAACGCATTTAACATCTAACATAACAAATGATTTTTATATTGGCATTTCTTTCAGATTTCCTTAAGTTTTATTAAGAATGGCCATTTCTTTTTTCACCCTTACACATTTGAACTGACACTTACAGCGCCAGGGCAGATTAACTCATAGAACATCGAACTCAAGATTTTGGAGACTCTGATTCAAGCCTCACCTCTCGCAGACGGTCGTTACATAGGTACCCGTCGGCTGGAAAGACTGATTATGGACTCACATTCAAACGTATGGCGAAAATTCGAAGGGAAATAGAGTCGACATTTGTTGACCGTAAATAAATTAATAAATAAAAATATACTCCAACAGACTTACAGAGTTGTTCGCCCCCCCCCCCCCATAAAAAATTGATATTTATGCGGGGAAATCTTTTTAAATAATACTTCCTTACGACACCACTGTAGGTTAATTGGTATTGTGTGCCAGGCTTGAGGTATGGTGATGCGCATTCGACCCCTCCCTATTATTCTTAAATGTTCCTTTAAAATCCTGTTGACATCACTACTCTCTTACGGGAAAACAATATAAGATTCCAAATGAACTGTAACTTTACCCTTAATTTGAGACCTTTAAAAAAAACAAGAACAGCGTGTTTGATATAGGAATGAGCTTTCCAACTCAGTACCTCGGTAGATTTTTCCATTACGGGCAGTGCTTGCGAAGGTAATGAAGACACACGACACACACATATTGCGGGTCTTTTCACATGCAGTGGGGGGGGGGGGGGTGGAGAGTTCGGCTACCAACGATTTAGTCTGATGATTTCAAAATCCAGTGGCCATTATTTACGTTCTATTCATCCCCGCCACCTCCCAGCATGAACTGCTCTATAATTTAGCCAAGATAAACGACCGCAGTCCCTCGCGCGTCCCCTTCTCTGCATATTGAATGGGACGCAGAGCGTGTAAAAGCTTCGCCGCTAATTATATATGCAAGATTTCGTGGCCACGGGAATGATTACGGGAATAAATAATATAGAAAAAAATAATAAACTAGTTTTCTGGAAGTCACATAACCGGTCCCGGGCAAAAGATGTTTAGTCTCGGTTTAAATCTTATTCTTTCTCTACCTTCATCTTGGGGGGATTCGATTCTAATAAGTTTGAGGCGGAAGGGCAATGCGCGGATTCGCAAAGGGTTAAAAAAAAAAAGAAAAATAAGAAAAATCAGCACCGAGTCGAGGTGAAAACGGGGCAAAATGTACGACTGGGTGTTTTCGATGAAAATCATCAAAAAAAAAAAAAAAATCAAAAAAGAACTGCGATATATGTTCTTGAAAAAATAAGACCAAAAAAATTTCTTTGAAAATTAATAAAATTAATGTTATACAGCATTTTTATTTTAAATTTAAATATGCATAAGGATATTATTCAGAAAGACCAAATCAAAATCAGGATATCTAGTTTTTTTAAAATAGCATTTCTGATATTTAGGTTGTTTATTTGTTTGAAACAGAAGATTTATATCACAGAGAAAATAGGAATCTGACATTTTATTGGTTTAATTTAATTGGTTTCATTAAGGTTTAAAAAAAAAAAAACCAGCGTCGAGTCGAAGTGAAAACGGGACAAAATATACGACTGGGTGTTTTCGATGAAAATCATAAAAAAAAGCAAAAAATAACTGCGATATATATTTTTATGAAAAAATAAGTTAGACCGAAAAAAATTTTTTATCTTTGAAAGTTAATAAAAGTAATGTTATACAGCATTTTTCTTTTAAATTTAAAGACCAGATCAAAATGAGAATATCTATATTTTTTTTATACAATTTCCGATATTTAGGTTGTTGAGTTGTTTGGGACAGAAGATTTATATCACAGAGCAAATAGGAATCTTACTTTTTATTGGTTTAATTTAATTGGTTTGATTAAAGTTAGAAGAAACAGCGCCGAGTCGAGATGGAAACGAAGTAAAATGTACGACTGGGTGTTTTCGATGAAAATCATAAAAAACCAACCTGCGATAAATTATTTAAAAAAAGTAAGTTTGACAAAAACAAATATTATTTTCTTTGAAAATTAATATAAATTAATGTTATAAAGCGTTTTTATTTTAAATTTAAATATCCATAATGATTATATTATGGAGAAAGACAAGACCAAAATCGGAATATCTACTTTTTATAAAATTCCCGATATTTAGAATGTTTAATTGGTTGGGACAGAAGATTTATATCACAGAGCAAATAGGAATCTTACTTTTTATTGGTTTAATTTAATTGGTTTGATTAAAGTTAGAAAAAACAGCGCCGAGTCGAGATGAAAACGGAGCAAAATGTACGATTGGGTGTTTTCGATGAAAATCATTAAAAACAAACCTGCGATATATATTCTTAAAAAATAAGTTTTGACGAAAACAAATATTTTTCTCTGAAAATTAATAAAATTAATGTTTTAAAGCGTTTTTATTTTAAATTCAAATATTTATAATGATCATATGTAGAAAGACAAGAACAAAATCAGAATTTCAGATTTTTATAAAATTCCTGATATTTAGATTGTTTAGTTTTTTCTGACAGAAGATTTATATCACAGGACAAGTAGGAATCTGTCATTTTATTGGTTTAATTTAATTGGTTTTATAAGGTTAAAAAAAAAAAAAAACAGCGCCGAGTTGAGGTGAAAACGGAGCAAAATGTACAAGTGATTGTTTTCGATGAAATTCATAAAAGAAAACACCTGCGATATATATTCTCAAAAAAAAAAAAAAAAGTTAGACAAAAAAAATATTTTTCTTTGAAAATTAATAAAATTAATGCTATAAAGCGTTTTTATTTTAAATTTAAATATGCATAGGAATCATATTATTCAGAAAGACCAGATCAAAATCCGAACATCTACTTTTTATAAATTCTCTATATTTAGGTCAGCTAGTTGGGACAGAATATTTATATCTGAAGGCAAATGGGAATCTGACATTTTATTGGCTTAATTTAATTTTATTGAATATTTAGATGCATTTTTTAATTTTTCGTGTATGAGGGGTGGTCATGTCACTATTAACATACCCAGGTTGATTATATTTCACCATAAGAGAAAGTAAAACGTTCGTAGCACGAATAAAACTGTAAACAGAAGTTTATTTACATATTTGGTGTCATTTCTAATTTTGAAAAGAATAACTCAATTGAAAGTAAAGAGCAGTCGAAGAAGTTTAGAATCTTGTGGATAAACGTTGACTCATATTAAGGTTTTCTGTGAGCATTTTTATGAAAGTTAATGAAATTAATGTGTGAAGCAGCGTTTTTCTTTCAAAATTAATTTTTCTTACAATTACAAAATCTGATTATCCCAGATAACAATCTTAAAATGAAAATATGCTTCATCAGAATTTTTTATATTTCGGTTGCTTAGTTGTTGTCGTTTGATATTTATAAAAGAAGCCAAAGAAGAGCAAGATTTTTACCATGTTTTTATTAACTTGCTTTCTTGTTTGTGTGTGTGTTTGTGGGTGTGTTTGTCTGGTACAAATCTTGCAATCGATTTTTAACTAACTTCCCGACTAGCTAGGCATTTGAAACTTTTAGAATAGCTCAGAACACGATGACAATGCATTATTTTAATACTTTTAGCCATCTTTATTCCATATTTGAAAATCCATTACGTAAAAATACGAGTAGCGTCTGGAGCCAAAAGTAACTGCGCTACAGGCGCCATCTATTAACGTAATAGTGAAACAAGCATATTTCATTTTCATTACAATGGGATAATTTTTATTTATGCTCACATGCTATCTGCGAAATTCATTGATTTTTTCCCTTCAAATTATAGATTATAATTTATAATTTTGAAATCCATAAATAACTATGGAAGATGCGAATTCGTTTGCAGCTCATGAAGAAGCTGCATGTAAATTACATTTCTTTTTTTTTAAATAGAAAATTTAAAAACATGGTATATAAAAAGTCTTTTTATCTTGCAATTATTATTATATTGCTTTATTTATCTAATATTTATGAGTATAGTATCTTTTAAATATCCGTACATGATATGACGTCAGACCCACATTAATATCCACAAGTTCATTTTATTTTGCCATAAATCGGGTAAAACTGCTCGAAATACATTTACAACTGTTGATAGCAGTTCATTAAAAGTATTTGACACCATTGCATGGTTTAAAAAAATAGATCTAAACGTAAGACAAACGAAACTAAACTAAACTCAAGGCACAAACAGTCCGAATGTGGACTAAGGTGGTGCCAATCTCCACTTTCTTGACCGTGGGCTTTGAGTGCCATATAACATATGTCTCGGTCAGATGGTCAGCCTGACGCGGGACCCCCAGAGTTAGTTTCCTAGCATGCTTGGTCCTCATTGAAGACAAAGGAAAGCAAATGAAAAGATTTCAATAGCGCGAATGAATGTAGACTAGAAATATGAACACAGAATATCTACTATTACATGTTTTAAAAATTCATGATGAAGCTTTTAAAGTATTAGGATAAAAAAAGCTAATCCAAAAAATCAAAGTCAATGCTCGAAGTCATGAGTTATCGACAAAGAATATTTGTGTTAACATTACATTTATGATGTCAAGATGCAAAACTCCTTAAAATTCTCAAAAATTGTATACAAAAGAATTTTCTATTCTGGATATACGTAAAATTTGTTTTTTCAAAGTATGGATCTATTATATTGATATTTGGTGACAAAATGTTTAAGATAGACCCATAAAATCAGGACTGGATGACACTTAATACCAAGAAAACGATTGCAAGTGAAATGCGAACCCCTTGGTCATTATATGACTGCCCCCATGTCATAGAAACACGTCTTCATTCCTTAGACTTTAATGTGATCGAAAAGTTGAAAAAAAAAAATAGTTTCATGGCAACAACCAACATGAGATATCCAGCTACGCTTATCTACAAATCGCTTTAATGGAAAAGGGGTTGAAATTAGAGCCATCTAATCCTAAAAGAAATTGTTAAATTAGAGACTAAATGATTTTTAGTAGTCAACATAAGAATGTGAATGCTTACTCTGTGCTAACAGGAAATTTATTTGTTTCTTGGTATTTTTAAACAGCTTTAATTTTATTTTATTTGGTTTTTCATTTTGAGGTTTTCCTACTTTATTTGTGATTTTCGATTTATTTATTCATAGATAAAAATTAATGTAAAATTGTGAATATTAGTATCAGAATGTGTACTTAATTTCCTTTAAATAATAGTTAAACTGTTGATGTATGATATATATTCCGAGTTTACCAAATTAATAAATTTGTTTTTTCACTGAGTTGTCCGGTTTTCACTTTGACACACTCACAGCATGTGTGAGATTTAAATTATGTGGAAATGTGTGCAAATACGATACTTGTGAACACAAGTACTGAATTATCCTACTCGGGTGTTCATCAATATGATATGTCTGCTACAGTGATTCTGTGAAAGCACCAACCTTATCATACTAATAGCATCAGTGCATGACTTTAACATATTATGATGCTAGTTTATCTACAACATTACCGCAATGTAAAAAACAGGTATATTAGCATAAAATATCCATATATATATATATATATATAGGTATATATATATATATATATATATATATATATATATATATATATATATATATATATATTATATAATATATATATAATATATATATATATATATATATATATATATGTGTGTGTGTGTGTGTGTGTGTGTCACGGTGTAAGAAGAAGACACGCCACTCAATGAGGAGAATATTGTTTTAGATTAACTATTTATTAGAACATTTAAAATAATTAAACTGACATGAAGACAAATACAAATGTACAGTCCCTTAGCAGGGAAAAACAGGTCCTAGACATTTTACATCCGAGAGCTAACTGCTCTTTTCTTCATAGAATCCAACTCATTCAATGGCAACAACCAATCAGACTGCAGTGTAAATTATTATTACTTACTTATACACGCATACACACAAACGCATATATATATATATATATATATATATATATATATATATATATATATATATATATATATGGTGCCCTGTATAAAGGGCTTAAAAAAAAAGTGGTGTTTAGATATTTGTTAGAATTGATAAAAAACAAAAACAAAAATCTTTTGACTTGTATAGAAGGCTTAAGTCTATCAATTTTCTATACAAAAGTATATTTCTTCGTGCAAAAGACTGAAGTTGAAATTATTGTTCTTTGATTGGTATAAAGGCCAATATCTTGGTATATTTAAATCACTGCTTTTGACTTAAACCCTTTATACCGGGCACCATAAATATATATATATATATATATATATATATATATATATATATATATATATATATATATATATATATATGTATATATTAGTTTTATTAAAAGCATTTGTAAGCTGGCCTATTTATCCTAGGAGTTGCTTTTTACTTAGCACATATTATCAGGTTTATTAACTTTATGCACGCTTACTAATATTTATTAAATACGTCTAATCTCTACTAATGAGCATTAAAGGTGTGCCCGGAATTAATTTTTTCCCTGAAACATTAATCTCGCACGAAAAATATTGAGTACTTTTATTTTTACTCAGATGCACTATTTTAGTTCGGTGCAATAATTTACAACCACTCCCGGACACACATCAGACGAAGCCATCAATACCCTGAGTGCACAACTCCAAAAAGCACGACATTATATGTGTAAAAACAAAAAAAAAAAAAAAGAAGAAGAAGAAAACTTCGAGCGATTCCAGAAAACCACACATCATTCATTCACCCATGCTGTGATTCTTTTTTATTTTCCCTCCTCCATCTGAAAATATCTGATCGTTCGGCGAAAAAGAATTCCACGTTTAGCAGTTAATGAAGCAACTGAAAAGCTCTGTCGATTTTATTTTGGAATAGAATTTTCTCCCTCCACCTCCCTCCCCCGATCCGTGCATAATAATATTGTTCGGAAAGACTGGAACATTTGGAAAGGAGGGTTTCTTTGTAAAACCGTCTTTCGTTTATTTTTTACCATGAAAAGATATGGCGTAAAGTTTTTAGGGCTGTTATGAGGCTGGAGAAGAAAGAGCAATAAGCTTAATAGAGACATTTTAAAATTATGTGCAAAGGGTTCGGGTTAAAAAAAAATACTTTAAATAAGGATACTCGATGGATGAAAGCGGAAAGAACGCAAGAAATGGAATTTAAAATATAAATAAAAGACACGGGTTTGAGCCCCTGACTTAAAAGACAATTATTGGTATCCCGAGACCGTATGAATATGACAATTATTCATGGGAAAAATTTAAGCATAAGTCACAAAAGTACTATAAATAAGTAAATGATAAAAAACATAGGTTTTAGCATAAGAGGTCCACATCCAAGGATGTTAGTCTCAAAAAGAAATAGGGTTGGGGGAGGTAAGGATAAAATTCGAAGAAAAAAACAGAGATCATCACACAGTATAATTAGATCTTTACTTCATTATATATTTATTATATATATATGTGGGGGGGGGGGGGGGGGCTTGGTACAAGAAGTGCCTAAATCAGTTTTCTCCAAGAAGACTTTGTTTGCTTATGTGTCTTTAAAAAAATAAATATTATTTTTAATGTAAAAAGTACCTAAATCTGTCCGATGCTTTAAAAGTGTTTGCTAAACCATTGCAGAGATTTGGGTACTTCTTACATTGAAAGTAATATTTTTTTAAAGAGACATAAGCAAACCAAGTCATCTTGGAGAAAACTGACCTAGGCACTTCTTGTACCAAGCCACAGATATATATATATATATATATATATATATATATATATATATATATATATATATATATATATATATATATATATATATATATATATATATGTGTGTGTGTGTGTGTGTGTGTGTGTGTCCGTCCGTCCGTCCTTACGTCCATTCGTCCCACTCTTGACATGGATGTTTGTAGTCGTTCGGAATCCGCTTTAAGCAGTAGGTCCTGGTCTAATTAGCCAGTCGTATATCCATAATGAAATGTATTTTAAAAATTGAAATGAATGTATTAATGCGCTATATAGTGTACCTAATTGCTTTATTGTGTACTGTGAAATGAACCAATGAAATGGCACGGTAAAATAAGATGCTATATACAAATAAAACACCTTTGATCTGTTTGGTTTTGCCTATTTATGGAAGAATTCGAGCTTGATTCAATAATGCATCGACATGAAAGTTATGTTTTTCGTAGCTTAATTAAATACTTCAAGGTATCCGTGTTACTGATGATTTCGAAAATCGGAAAGTTTCCTCATTATTTTGAGAAGTGATTTGTCTTTGGTTCAACAATGCGGTTTTGGTGGTATTTTTGGATGATTTTCCAAAACACTCGAAAATTTTACTTTCTACTCGTATTTAACATCTACAAAATTTAAAATAAGTATGAATTTTCTGATAGTTTTAAAATTAAATCATGAAACATGATTTAAAAATGCTTAACTTCCGTTTAACGATCATTTTTTTAAAAATTCTTTTCCTGTGATTTCTCGCAAAACAGGGTAACCATGAGTTGCACGTTTGTTTTAGGGAGGTTTAGTTTTGTTTTATACTTTTTCGTAGGCTTTTGTCAAAAATGATTTCAAACCTAAATAATCCTGCAAGTGGAAGCTATCTGGAACTGCCGCATTCTTAGAAATACCTGTAATTCTCTAAGCTCTGTTTTGGAGAATTTATTTTTAATTCCTTTCTTATTAATACCAGCGGGCGGGGGTGCGATATTTCTACAGGTATAGTGAGATTGTTTGTCTGTGATTTAGTACAGACAATATCAAAGCATAGGTATTATATTTACAAAAGTTTTTGCATGAAAATTTTAGAGGCATTTTAACACATAATACAATGACCGCCTGTTTTATTTAAATATATACGCAAATCACTGGCGAAAACCGAAATTTTGGAATAAAGTTCGGCATTTTTATTTTCTGAAATCAGTTTTCTTTATGGGGGGAAAGGGGATAATCTGAGATTTATAGTTTGAATAACAAAAGGAGAGGATTTGCCTGAAACTAATTTAGAACATCATCATCATATTTGGTACGACAGCCCAGGGTGGACCAAGGCCTTCAGTTGAAGATTCCTCCAGGACAGCCTATTTCTAGATCTGGTCTGTCAGTTCTTCACTCCAGTCACTCTAAAATCTGATTCAACAGAGTCGAGCCACCTTAGTTTTGGCCTTCCTCTTTTCCGACTACCGCCTTCCGACAAAAATCTTCCTTACTGGATTCTTTTCATCCATTCTAGCAGTACGAGAGGCCTAGTTCATTCTTTCAATTTTAAAAATTTTAATAATATCGGGCTCTTTATAAAAATCTATAGATTTCTGAATTAAAACGTCCCCGCCATAGGCCATTTTCTTTAACACCATTAAGGATGCTTCTGAGAACCCTTCTATCGAAGACTGCAATTCTGTATGCTCCAATTTTTATTAGAGACCAAGTTTCCGAACCATACATTAAGACCGGCCATTCAGAGCATAATGACAATAGTTTTGCAGTAAAGCAATGTTCAGTTGATCAAAATTTTACCTTTATCCTAAATTGTCTACAACGTTTGCACGTAAAAACACGGTTTTCTTAAGTACTGGTCAACTATGTGTTAATAATGGTTCTATATTAAGTAATTAGCATGTCTGTAATTTTACAGTCTTTTTTAAAGCAATTTCTAATCAAAACAGATTTTTCACTTTGAAAACTTAAGGCTACTGTGTACAAAACATACTGGATTCGCTCACCACAATGTTTAACTATGGAGAAAATTTGACTACTACTTACAGCTACATAAATGCTGATAATCAAACAAAAATGGTATTTTCAGATAGCCTGAACTTTCCTGTGCCCTGCAACAGGATTCAATTTATTAATTTCTTCCACCAAAGGAATTTATGAGCGTTTAAAATACACTATACTAGATTTTCTTTAAAGTTTAAAATATTAGTTGCATTGAAATGAAAAATGCCCCAAACTGTAAAATTTCTTTCTCTATTACGGAGTACACACACACACACTAAACAAAAAAAAAAGGTAGTCTCTTCTAATGACACTCCCGAGGATTATTAACGTAGGATTACTTATCGTTGCTTACCTCTTTTCTATGTATATATGTGTTATGTATGTATATATATATATATATATATATATATATATATATATATATATATATATATATATATGTATATATATATATATATATATATATATATATATATATATATATATATATATATATATATATATATATATATATATATATATATATACACACATACATATATATATATAGTGTGTGTCAAAATTTTGGCGCATTTTGTTACTTTTCTGTTTAGCTGTTTACTGCTTGCCCAAGCGATACAGACTGGGTTTGGCGCGCTGCTAAAATTATAACTCGTGACGCTGGGCATCTGAAATTTTGCTTTCCGGAGGACCGTTATGGAGGAACGTCATCCTACGTTAAAAAAATCTTTAAATCCAAGTCGGCAATCGTTGGATAAATTTTCTCCTTAGGTTAACATTGTGGTGAGCGGATCCAATACGGTTAGTACACAGCAGCCATTTAAATCCTTTATTTATTTATTTTAATTTTTTTTTTTGTCTTCTAACACATTATTTCCTACGTACACACTTTTCATGAAATTGTACGAATTTCATGAATCGTTACTCCTTTTAGATTTGTTGATGATTACAGGATTTCTTTTCATCCCACTCTCACGCTTCATACTTGTTAATGCGTTTTTTAAACTGCGTCAGTAGCGAATATTATCTCGCATATTCTATTAGCGAAAACCAGAGTTTTTAATTAACTAAACATTACTACTTTCAAGAGCGCAGAAGCTTTGCGTTTTGGGGCATTGTTTGTATCGGGTTTTATCGCTAATTAGATTTCCAAAAATGCAGATTCTAATTATTTTCTGCGTATGTAACTATCCTAGAATATTTTTTCCCCAGCATTATTGTTCATTTTTTTTTCAAAGTGACAATTTATTTCGGATCGTAAATTTGCTTGCTTGTGGATTGCAATGGAGTCTAAGCTAGAAGTAATTTTATTTACACTCCATCTGTGGCTCTTTAGATATCTACTTTTGTGTAATTGGATTCATGGTACAAAGAGTAACATTTATCTTTAAACTATATTTCTATGGGAAATGGTTAAGTGCTTTTATTGAGTAAATTTCCTCTGTTCATACGATTACTTATCATATGAACTATTTTGAAAACAAAGGCAATATCTCCTGACATATTCAATATGAAATGTGTCATTCAGAAAGAAAGGAGTACGGCTAAGGTATCTATTTACGCTGAAATGGCTGTTTTCATGTAAAATTTCGAAAATTTTTTTATTGCTCAACATTTTTTTTGCCATTTTTTATTGCTCTATTTTTTTATTGCACTTTTTTATTGGCTTAAAAGGATAAACTTAAACGATTCTAAAACTGATTTAATGTTATTCGTACGATCATACGATGAGAATTTATGGCAAATTTAATAAGCCGAAAGCGATATTAAAAAAAAAAAAAAAATCAGGTAGTCTCTTATAACGAAACTACCGTGGGTTATTTAAGTAGGATTACTTATCGTTGCTTACCTCTTTTGTATGTATATATGTAGGTATGTGTTATGTATATATGTATCTATATATATGTACGTATATATATATATATATATATATATATAAAGATATATGTATGTCAAAATTTTGACGTATTTTGGTACTTTTATGTTTAACTGTTTACTGCTTGTCCAAGCAATACAGACTGGGTCTGGCGTGCTACCAAAATTATAACTCGCGGGGTACGAACGGAAAGTTTTAGCGTCTGAAATTTTGCTTTCCAGCGGACCATTATGGAGGAACGTAATCCCACGCTAAAACCCGAAGTAGCATCTTTAAAGGCATTTTCTAAAACACTAATTTTTCAGTTACTTTTGTAAACGAGAAAGCTAATAATTTAAAAAGTTTTAAATTTATTTCAATGAAATTTTGCTGTAGTATTTTACATATTACTAATTATTTTGACCTAAAAACTAAGCTCTTTGTTAATTTAATCATTCTACAGGTACTTATAAAAAGATAATTTTTATAAAAAAATCCAGTGTTTCTCTCCCCCCCCCCCTTTTGGTATATTTCAGTGATTTTTGGAAATATTTTAAATCTTTTACTTCAGAATACAGGTAAGTGTCGCAGTAGTATATAGTAACATAGGAAATTAAAATATATTTAGTTGAACTGAGTGTAGAGTCTCTAGCGTAAACACTAAATAGTACTAAAAATTTATTAAAAATTCCCTGTTCCGAAATGTTATGAAATTGTTACCAAAATTATATCACATGTGAACTAAAACTATATGTATTTAATCAGCACTGTACATTAAAAAAATTTTTTCAGGTTGTCTCTTTTAACGAAACTACCGCGAGTTATTAACGTAGGATTACTTATCGTTGCTTACCTCTTTTGTATGTGTATATGTATGTATGTGTTATGTGTGTATATATATATATATATATATATATATATATATATATATATATATATATATATATATATATATGTGTGTGTGTGTGTGTGTGTGTGTGTGTCAGTCAAAATTTTGACGCATTTTGGTACTTTTCTGTGTAATTGTTTACTGCTTGCCCAAGCGATACAGACTTGGTTTAGCGCGCATCCAAAATTATAACTCGCGACGACAAGAAGGTTTGAGCGTCTGAAATTTTGCTTTTCGGAGGACCATTATGGAGGAACGTAATCCTACGTTAAAAAGTGTTTCTAGGGTAGGCAGATACCTTAAAAGTCCTGCAATTTTGCGATTCTACTTGTATTTGCAACATTTATTATACCCTTTAACCCCGCAGTCCCCATGGTGTTGTGGATAGTGTTCTGAGATCTTACGCAGTGAGCTTGGGTTCAAATTCCGAATAAGGCTTGGTCTTTTCCTTTGCCCCTCATAGGTAGCAATGCTGGCTCTCCTACATGGTGCTTCCATAATAAAGTAGCCAGTAAATTGCGGTAATCACAAAAAGTCAATGTCTCACTGTAAAGTGCTTCCGCATTAGACAAAAAAAAAAAACACACTTTAACCAATGATTTTAAGTATTCTTTATTGATACTATTTCATCATCTGCTGTGCTTATATTCCCATTTCGTTAGCTTTTGTTTTATTATTGACCACCAGACAAATCTGCGGTAATCAATTTCACATGCTTCTATTTCAGTATAGCTACTATAAGCATGGAATCTTTGGAGAATCATTCACTTTCATTCGTTCGTATAACAGTTTGGATTTTACAAGTCTTTTAAATAATTTATTTGCAGTTTCATCAGCGCTTGATGACAATGAACGTTCTCTTATGACGCGTGATGTCATTAGAGATCATTAATTTTCCCAAAAGATGCCTTTAATTATTCGTGTTGAAAAGTTATTCGGATAACCATGCAACGTTTTGAAGCAACAGCCACAATTATGCACCGGAAATATTCAAAACATGCCTAGAAATAATTATAATAATTATTCTTTTATCGTCCTTTTGTGCCGTTTCGGAAGCCCGTTAAAAGCGGTCAGTCAAACAGAGAATAACTGCAAATTTAAATGATGCACAGTTATTGTATTTAATCATTTCCTTAAGTGTCAGAAGTATATACTTTTAAACCATTTTACCTCCCATTTTGAGAGAATGCTCGTTACATTATATTAAGGTTGGATGACTATTTATGTTATGTCACAAAAAGTTTGTAGTGGACTTATAGCAATCACGTGTAAGAGCAAACTAACTTTTATTGTTTTAGATAAAATTATGAAGGAAATAAAATTATTTCTATGTGTTCTTATAGAGAATTTTAAACGGATATACTTCTATAGTGTTATAAACACATGGAGTATTATGTAATTCTAGTTTTATAAAATGCAAATATGTGTGGCTTAGAGAGACGCTCATTTAACGTCTTCTCTTACTATAACTCCACGGGTGCGGTGGCCCAGTTGGCAAAAGCAGCGAGCCAGTGATCTGAACGTCTCTGGTCCGATGCCGGTCACTGACAAATCCACCGTCGTGTACGCTAATGGCAGCTTGTGCACGAAAAATCTGTCGTGGCTGCAATGTCCTCCATGTTCTCAAAATTTACCTCTAGAGGTATGGGGTCAAGTGTACCGGTCTCGTCGCTTGACTCCGTTCAAAATTACGGGACCGATCCTTTAGCCAAGTCGGACTCCGACTATTGTGGTGCTATTCAAAACCGAAGCCGCACCACTTGCAGTTTGCCCAATAGCCTATATGGACTTGATCTGATATACTGTCTGTAAAGGGGCATAATCTACAACAACAACTTCCTCATATATAGGATCTATACATACATAATGCAAGCTTATGCAATGGAAAAGAGAAAATATGTTTTTAAAGGTAATTTTATAGTATTTACTCATTTAACAGTCTCTGGAATTTAATGTGTACTCCCTAATCCTGAAATCAAGTAAACTCGAATAATAATGATAATAAAAAAAATGTCGATCTAAGTGATGAAACGATTTCCTATCTCATGCACGTATGGATAACTGCAAAATAAGAGCTATCAGTTCATTTTTTAAGAGTACCTACCTCTGATATTTCCCTGTCTGAACTCCCCATATAAAAACCTGTCATTACCCAATCCTAGTACGAATTGTCTCAGAAAGTGAGATTCGAGTAAAGGCGTTATTTACAGTACAAAGTGATGTGTTATAATTTGCAAAATTTGAATTTTTGAAACCGCAGGAATTAAAAAAAGATATCTAAATACTGGCTGTTTGTTCATACATTTATCCTAGTTGGTTGTCTGTGTTTCTTTGAAAATATTTCTAGAAATAAAACTGTTAAAAACCAAATGTGATTTTAATCCCAAGACCAATTTTTGTTTTTCCTTTCAGTGACATTTGGCGGATTTTCAGATAGGATTACCGATAGATCGAAAACTATGGATATATTTTTATTGTTATTAATGCCAAATCCATGGTTTAAGTGCTAAGCAAATAGCTGTTTATATCAGTAATATCGAAATTGAGCGAAATATAAATTAAATATAAATTAAAGTTTGGTTCTTTTCCGGCTCTGGTTAAAGCTCAAGAGCCATATATCCATGTTAAATAATTCTTATAAAAAATCCAGCTTTAAAAGCTAGATAAATGATGGATATAATAATTTAGCCTTAACAATCATTTGCTGTTTTCTTCGTCGCTCAGTCAGATTACGTCTAATGCAGATTTATGAACTTTTCCTTTTGGTTCATTTTTATTCACTACATGACACTTCACTGGAGTAGTCTTTTATACGTTTCCCCTACGGGAGAAAGAACAAACTTGCGACGTAACAGCACCAAGGTGAGACTGTTTTATTGATACTGTTGTCAAGATGAAGTTCTCAGAGTTCGCTGTTTGTCGTATTTACGGATTACCCGCGATGTATCAAAGTGGTTTTTATCAAAAGATTTAGTCACTTCGGTTTGCAGTTTGCCGTAGTTAATCGTTACTCAACGTGGACAAAGATATAGTCATAACTAGTTGAATGTTACCGGTATTTTTATGCTTGAAATACTGACAGAACTGTTTTCGCGTCTAATTTTGTATGTGTTTATAGTAGCAATACTTTCTCATTTTAAAGATAAATAACCGGATCTATAACTGAGCTCTTTTGAAAATGCCTGATTTACAAATTCAGAATGAAATAAACAAATTCAAGAGTTCATTTTTTATTCCGTCTTTGCTTTCAGAGCCAGAGATAAAGGTGATTTCTTTTTATTTGATCTAGTTAATTAAAAGTTACTTACAGTAAGTGTTTCGTTCAATTCAAATGAAATAGAAAAAAAGAATAGTCCGTAGCTAATTTTAAACCGTAAAATAAGCATTCAACACTTAGCAGTTCCCTTAAGACTAATATATATATATATATATATATATATATATATATATATATATATATATATATATATATATATATATATATATATAGGTATAATATATATATATATATATATATATATATATATATATATATATATATATATAGGTATAATATATATATATATACATATATATATATATATATATATATATATATATATATATATATATATATATATATATATATATATATATAGGTATAATATATATATATATATATATATAGGTATTAAATTGAACCTTTTTTTGTATTTTATTCTAGATATTTAATTAAGTATGTTGTTAATGAAGCATGTGTCTTATGGTGGGTTAAGAGGCTTTTGCTTTACATTTAAATCAGAGTGCATTCAAAGCTTTTACTTTACAATCTAACAGTTTTTTTTAAATTTTAATCGGGAAAAAGTTTAAAAACGGTTTTAAATGATAGAAATAACATTACACTTAAAATATAAATGAGTTTAATGTTTATATTTATGAATATATGACATTAAAAATGATTTTAATATCGTTTATTAATATCTTACAATAAAGCTTTTAATGTCAAAAAGTTTGAAATAAATATAAATTTTTTTTAACGTTAGACTCATATTTGGTGGAATATGACGCACTTTTACGTTTATGCAGCGTTTGAAATTCCCTAGAAACTTTTGACGTTACGAGTAAATGCACCCTGTGCCTTCAAAATTCTGGCGTGACTAAGCATTTTAAATCAGCACATTGTGTTGGACATATGACATTTCAAACTTTTGACATGTCGAGCGATATTCTGCTGTCTGGAGGGAAAATGTTTGCATGTCATTTTGCATTGACGTATTTCACTTTTAAAATTTACGGGTTTCAATCTGGGCTAAGAAAGGATTTTTATCCGACTTTAACAGCGAATTATTTTTCTCGTTTCGATATCTGAAATAGGATAACGGGAAATGCATGTTGTTTGCTGTTATTTCTCAAAATCCGAGAGCAATACGCCCTTGACGTAAATGTGTCAAAAGTGTAAAAGGTTTTAGTATATTTCTGAATACCATATTCAAGTATTAAATATGCAAAATGTTTTCTCATACCAGAGGTGGTAGGTTAAAGAATAATAAATTCCTGTCAAAAACTGTGCTGGGGGAAAGAAAGTTTTTAACGTATTTGCAGACGTTTTCCATTTAAAAAAAAAATAGAAAGAAAGAAATATTTGTCGCTCATGTTCTTTAATTTTATTTTTAAACTAGCTGAATACCCGTGTTTCTCTACGGAGTGCATTCAAATTAAATACAACGGTCAATGTATGCAATTAATGGCCCCAAAGAAACAAATATATATATATATATATATATATATATAATAAATACAACGGTCAATGTATGCAAATAATGCCAAAAAAATATTTAGTAAAAATCGTAATGGATATTTTTATTGACTAAATAATGTAGAAGAAAATATTCAAATTAAATCTAATAGAACATACTAAAGAATATAGTATAGTTAATATATCTTTCTTTCTTTTCTGTATTTTAATATTTTTTTGGATAATGTCCAATCGTCTGCCACATTAGCAAGAAAAAAAATATTTTTGTCTATTTCGTTGTTATGCACGTGACGCAAAATTAATTTAAAGTATCACAAAAAGAAAAGAAACCACGTGATCAGCATTTAATAAATTAAATTCTAAAAATTAATGTTTAAAAATTCACCAAAAATCAGAAAATGGGGGTAAAAATTCGAGGAAGATTTCATTTTACAGAAATTTTTATGATCTTTCTCGTGATATAAATTTTATAACCCTCAGATTATTATTTTAAACGCAAACTTTGAAGAATGTTACAAAACCTGCTTAAAAATTTAATTTTTAAAAAATCTAAGAAAATTTTTTCAAAAATATTTTTTAGGGCACCTCTACACTATAAGATGAATCGTCATGCAAAATTGAAACCCTTTAGGTCCAGCGGTTTGGTCTGTGTGTCATCTGTCAGTCAGTCAGTCAGTTAGTTAAGGAATTGTTTTATATAGAGAGAAGGTTCATTTACATAGTATTTTAACTATAGTTGTCAACTAACACAAGTAAAGCTATAAATTTTTGTTTTAAGTTTGGTTATAGTGGATCACTTTGGTGATAGTTTCTTTAAACGCTATTACGATTTAAATGTTTACTACCCTTATAATTTATTTTTTATTAATGTTTACTACAGTTACTGTTAAATTAATGTTTACTAATAATTACTTATTAATTAATGTTTACTGACCTTATAAAGAACTAAGTGCGAGCTTAGATAAGTTATGTATTTTGTTTCACTAAATTGGACAGAATTAAAGAAACACATCGATTGGTTTTTAAAACTAAATATTTTTATTGTTTAAAATGGGCCTCTTCTTTGAAGTTTTTGTTTGAAAGCAAGCGACTGAAAATAAAATAAAACACGTGATCGATACTTTCTACGCAGTAGGCAGGCACTGACCACTCCACTCCTCACTTGGAAACTTCCCGAGCTCACCCGGTAACGTTCGAGTACATGGTACCCTTAATGAACTAAAGGAGACCATAAAAAATGGCTTCGCCTCTATTCAGCTAAAATGCCTTGTAAGGTCATTATTTTCCTTATTATATGACTCAATGCATATTTTCTTTCATGCAACAAGATGAATGCGTTTTCATCTCCTCAAAAATGTGAAAGTATTTGCACGAATCTGAAATATTTTTTGCTCAAAAAGTACTTATTTACAACCTGTTTTTGTAAGCTTTATTTATGGAAAAATAAATTATTTTTACTTTTCTGTGAAAGAAAAAAAAATTAAATTCAGAACCAAATGTAAGAAAAGAACTAAAAGTGTAAAATTTTCCTCATTTTTCTCGGGGGGAAAAGTTTTGATTTAATAAAGAATAGCTTAGAAATTGCAATACTTCCAAGATGTTATCGAATGATACCCAGAAAAATGGTAAGGTTCTTAAAGGGTTAAGATCGAATTATGTGGTCTTTTATTATTAGGAATCGTATGATAACGCTTCCCAAATAGAAAACTAATACATCCAGAATTATTTAGGTCTAAGAGATATGCTATAATGAAACTATGTATAAGCTTGAATTGTGCCTTAAAAATGTGGCTGAAATATCTTTTTCATGTTGATTTTAGGCGTTGATAGGGGGAAAAATCATTCAGTTACCTATTACGAGATAGATTATTTTCAGGTTTAAGTTATAAAAATGCCTAAGAAGTATAATAGTGAATTTATATAAATGGTAATTACACATGCATGGAATTAATTTATATTGTTGTAAATAGCTCTAAATACTTCTAAACATTAGTAAATATTCTTTATTTCTCCTTAATTTATGTTTATTTTGTGTTAAATACCATTTATTTATTGTAATTGAGAGATAGATTTCAATATGTGAACTTTGGAGATATTTTCGAGAACTTTGGCGATCTTGCGACAAATTTGGCGACACTTGGCGATTTTCAGGATGTCTAGAGAATCAATCAGATTTCAGTGGCGTAGTTACTGAGTTCTAGAGTTCTCCATTTCTAGAACCACCGAGAATGTCGCCAAGGATATATAGGCATCACGAACTAGGATTCTAGAGTTGATTTATTCATGTCTCAATTGGAGCTGGGCTGGTCTGATTGTAATGTGTTGTGTTAAATCTGAAGTTTTTAGTTGAAATTCACTGTAGCCCGAAGTGACTGTTTGTTATATGTGTGATCTGTTTATGACTAAAAAGCAAATTAACTTGCGTCGGTATTATCTCGAGTCCCCATCCACAAACATCATCGAACGAAACGTAACAATATGTTATATGCAATAGGTTGATGGTTAAAGTTTTATTTCTATTGAATCGCTAGCCCAGGGCAGAAACTCATTACACCTTTGACAAATGCCAAAAGATAACGCCAAACAACCGAATATTTTACGTTAATTTTATATTTTATATGAAAGATTTATAGACGTATAATATCTTATCTTTGGCCTAATTAACATGCCACGTAACTCCAAAAAATACGATTTTGGGATTTTCATGATATTACATAGATTTTAATAAAACCAATGTAATATACATGAAAATTCCAAAATCGTATTTTTTGGAGTTACGTGGTATGTTAATTAGGCCAAAGTTATATTTTGTTACATATTTTGCCGATATTATAATTTTTTAGCACTTGTGGTACCATTTATGTACCCCATTTTACAAGCAATCATTTGTGGATTTATCTCTGCATTAACTATATTGCATTTACTATTATTCACTGAAAACTATGTCTACAGTACTCACTTAAATGGCAGTCTGGATCATCAAATTTGCTGTAAAAAATTTTTGTCTGCTTGTGTTTGTGGGAAGCTCATTCTGAAAAGTAGGCACATGCACGGTTTTCCCCGGTTACAGAGAATTATTTCCTTTTCCTTATAACCATAAATGGAAAAGAGTTAGAGTGAAATGCACCTAAGAAATTGCCGTAGGGAAGAGGAATATTGCTTTGCCTTAGCAACTTCGAACACGTTTTAAAAAATAAATATAGAAAGGATTTCTGAGAACTTCTCGATTGAGAGATATCCATTAAAAGTGATTTGTTTTTCTTACAAATATAACTCTCACCTCGTGAGGAGTTCCATGCATTGTCAATCAGTCCATCATGAATTTAATTTTTCATTCTCGAGAAACCGAATGCATTTTCTTTCTATTTAATGCACTGTAATTCTGTCATAATTGCTAGTTGCGACACGTTATAAATGACAACCAATTATTTATGCATATAATCAAAAATTTAATCGTATTTAAATTACTTATCATATACATAAATAGTTAAAATGAAAGCAAACATGATATAATAAATAGCTAATGTGTACATTAGTAAAATTTCTACAAGGTAATGCCAAACAACCGAATATTTTACTGTAATTTTATATTTTATAGAAAAGATTAATAGATGTATAATATCTTATCTTTGGTCTAATTAACATACCAAGTAACTCCAAAATATACGATAGACGTATAATATCTTATCTTGGACCTAATTAACATATCACGTAACTCCAAAACCGCATTTTTTGGAGTTACGTGGTTCGTTAATTAGGCCATCGTTATATTTTGTTACATATTGCCGGTATTATAATTTTTTAGCAGTTGTGGTACCATTTGTTTACCCTATTTTATAAGCAATCATTTGAGGATTTATCTCTGCATTAACTATATTATGCATTAACTATATTGCATTTACTATTCTTCGCTGATAATTATGTCTACATAATATCAGTTGTACTGGAACTTTGTAAACTTAACGTTAACTATTTATAAGTGAATAGAAATTTTTGAAAAATATCTTGCTTGAAAGTTGTATAAAAATAAAAGGAATTTAATGAAGGAAATTATTTATGCATATAATCAATAATTTAATTGTAGTTAAATTACTTATCATTATACACAAATAGTTAAAATTAAAGTAAATATGATATATTAATAAATTGGTAATGTGTACATGAGCAAAAAAAAAGTTATACTGGAACTTTATAAACTTTCGATAATGGAAGTGAATGGAATTTTTTGAAAAATAACTTATATGAAAGTTGAATATAAAAATAAAAAGGATTAAATAAAAGTATATAAAAGCATAAAAGAGGAACAAATAAAGGTATAAAAGATTTAAAGTAAAAAGGAGTTGTTCGGGAATTTCGTGAACAAAGTGAATGGATGTTTAACTTTGAACTTAAATCGTCATTTGTTATATTACAGCTTCTTAATAGTTACTGAAACCTTGTTTGGCATCCACTTATTAAATATTTATTTATATCGGTTATCTTACGTTTTGTTAACAATGGAATAGCTAGAACTTACCTGTATCTTATCTGTGGAGTTTATGTTGCATATACTCATAGTGCATCTTCTGTGCGTGTGAAAAAATGTAATAGAGGCAATAATAATTAATAAATTTAAATGAAAGTAATGAATTTATGATTATTAAATAGGTAAAACTATAAATTTATGAAATAGAAATACTTATTGATATAAATTATTGGAACATAAAAATGAAAAACCCGATTAATAAATAGGGTGGGTGTCTCAAATATTGCTCCTGTGCCTAATATCGCCTACTCGTGTTTCCAAAGTACGATTCGCACTTTGTATGAGAAAATGCAGTAACTTCTTAGTTCTGAGTTTTTACTAACAGCGGCACTAGCAACAAAGCTCTTATCATTGACAACAGAAACTATATTGCGTCTGAAGTTGTTTTGGCTGTTGTCTTCGTAAATTTTGGCTCCAAATAATCCAGTGAATGACCAGGTAGGTGCATCCAAATTCTAATTTTGCTTACACCATTTGAAAGTGCATTAAACAGAGAATCCAGAGGTGCTATTATTTTGCTAGCAACGCCTTTTAACAGGTGTTCCTAATTTCGCCTGGTAGGTTGTAATATTTACAGAAGTAGGCGATATTAGGAACCGCTCAGGGTTTCACTGGAAATTTCAATTTTTCCAATTCAGCTACGTAACATAAAATGGCATTGGTTTTGGAGCTGGTTGATCTCAGGTTACTAAAGGATATAGTTCTTAATGATGTTCTTTGAGTTTCCAACCTAATCAGAAACTAAAAAAGGGAGGAAATGTCGAAAAAATATTAGAGCAGGCGATATTTGGGACACCTACCCTTTAAAAGTGAAAAAAGATGAAGAGAACAATCAAAGATCAAGGATTAAAAAGCAAGCTAAACATTATAATCATATTTTATCTATTTTAATAAAACAAAAATATTATAAGTTATTGATTAATGTTAATAATGTTATAACTTAATTAATTTAATATAAATAATAATTGATTGTTTTGAATTTTTGACAAAATGAAAAAAAAAAAACTCTCTCTCTTTACTATGTGATATTTCAAAAAAAAACTTCACAATATTTATTCCTTAGAATGTTTTTTTTCTAAATTTAGAATCTCGAATTATAAAAGGATTTTACATAAGCACGTGGATATTTCCTGTCGAACAACTCTGTTTACATTTAAGTCTTACAATAAATTAACGTCTTCTGTATTTGTAGATATAAATTAAAGAATTCATATTCCAACATACGTAGGGCATTTCCTTACACAATGAATTAAAGTTATGAAACGCATTAAAATTTTGCCAAGGCAGCCATTTGCAAAATTTGGTATGAGGAATTCTATAACTTCTGTAAAAGCTCGCTGTTTCCATCTGGCTTTTGATGAAGCAGCGTTTTCGTTCGTTCATCACTGAAATCGAAAGAACACGCATTAGTCAGTGCGTGGTACTTTAAAAGGTGTTAAGGTATGGAATCGAATGTCTGATGATTATTATGACTCAGTTTCAAATCTTCCATTTACTTTCATTAAAAATGAGTAACAGAAAGTTAAGATAATTAATGCTAAAAGCATATATTTCGAAATCTAATGGAAAAATTTCAATGCTTTCTCTGATGCATTAATTTTCCTCATTTTAATTTAAGAATTTTTTATTTTATTATAAGTGCAGCAAATATAGAGTTCCCACTGGCCTTCAAAAAGCATGAATAAGCCTGATTCCTTATAGGGGCCCCTAAAATGATTTATTTTTTGACAGGACTCTTAAAAAGCATCCTATTTTGCTGTCAGATGAGCAGTGAATACATCTTTCTGAAAGTTTTTACGCTAACTTTCGGACACATATGTTGTAAATATGCTGTAAAATGCAGCGGTTATTTCTTTACTGATCTCGTTAATTTATTTTTCATTGTTCGTTGAATAATAACTTTATATCTCAGTACATATATTATCATTACTCATATTTGATTACTTATTAATGAAATATTAACTCAAACTATCATTGTAATCAGTATTTATAGGAAATATTTGCAAAGTTTTTTTTTTCTTTTTAACCTTTAGCTCACGGGGACATTTTCCCGATTCCCTCTTTAGAACGGGAAATTTCATGCACCCCCTTTGTAATAACGGCCTTTAAGGGTTTATATATATATATATATATATATATATATATATATATATATATATATATATATATATATATATATATATATATATATATTTACTTATTTATTTATTTATTTATATATATATTTATATATATATATATATATATATATATATTTATTTATTTATATATATATTTTTATATATATATATATATATATATATATATATATATATATTTATTTATTTATTTATATATATTTATATATTTATATTTATATATATATGTATATATATATATATATATATATATATATATATATATATATATATATATATATTCATTCTTGGGCCCGTATTCTTGGGATACATGCTATCCCACCCCGTAAGGAAAAGGTTAAATGATAGGCTGTGAAGCCAATTGCTTGAGATATAATCAGCTACACAATCTTAAACTAGTTAAAAGTACTAAATCAGTAAAAGGCTTTAATTTTTAATAAACCCTAAGACTGTTGATTCTTAATGTTTGAATGTAGTGAGTCTTGTGTATGATCAAAGAATCCCTTTCATAAGAATTTTAAGCACTAGATATTGTTAAAATAATTTGAAATAGTAATTTTACATAAGCTCTCTTCTGCTAATGAAGTTATACAATTTTGTATGCGGCAGACGTCTGTGATCATTGTAATACTCTATTGTGTGGGGGGAAAAATTGAATGTCTGCCTCTTTCTGCAGCATTATTGTTTTCATGCAAACATTACCGTTATATTATATTTTCTGATTATGGAGGGATTTAACGCTCTCTTACTCATAGGATGTCGCTTTATGAACTTCGGAGAGCGATAAAATTATTGAATAATTTTCCACAAGCTCATCATCAACGGTGATAAAAAAGTATAATTATTAGTTCATTATTTCCTTAGGTTAAAATTGCGCTTTTGTACCTGCAGTTTTCACAGCGTTTACATATGTAACACTCACTTAAAATTTATGGAAATAAATCCGATTACTGAAACTGTTAATTTTGCGAAAAGGTAATAAAGCATCAGTGATAGAGAATTAGAGTTATACTTTGTATTTAACAAGTATGATAATTGTAGTCTACTTAGAAAAATTGTTTCGCATTTTTTATTTAATGTATAATTTTATCTAATAAGAATATAAGTGACGAGACGAATTTTGTATTTTGCCGTAGCATGTCTCATTGATTTTCTTGCTGGTAACCTTGAATCTTCACTATCTAGTCTCTTTAAATACTGAAAATGTTTACTCATTCACATGCTGAGGAATTGCCTCAAGAAATTGATTTCCAAAAACTTGCAAAAGATATGAACCCATGAATTTTACTTTTTAAGGAACAATAAATGTTAGTGTATAGTGTTTCCATTCAGAGAATAAACGCCCTTAGAAGTGTTCATTTTCCATTAACTCTAATTATTTGTGCATATAGTATCTAGATGAATATATGAATATTGAGATAATAATGTATGTTAGTTATCCTATCTATTTTCATTGATTTGCCTGCTGAAAACCTTTGATGCTGATTCTACCTATCTGAATTCTGGAAATCATTTCTCATACACACACAAAGAAATTTTCTCTCTAAAAGTCTTAAACTTTAAAGTAATCTTGATGAATACACATGCAAATAAGACATAGATAACCTTATCAGTTTTTCTTGTTGAAAAATCCGCGTGTATTGCAGGTACTAAGATATAGTGGTATGTAAGATTGTTCACAAGACAATCTTACAAACCACTATAACAAACATACCAATATAACTCGGACAAAATTCTATAGCTAATGTTCATTATCCATTAACTCATATTGATTTTGTGCATAGCACCTTGTTGAAAAATCCGCGTGTATTACAGGTACTAAGATATAGTGGTATGTAAGATTGTTCACAAGGCGGAAAAAATTCCATAGCTATGTTCATTATCCATTAACTCGTATTGATTTTGTGCATAGCACCTTGTTGAAAAATCCGCGTGTATTACAGGTACTAAGATATAGTGGTATGTAAGATTGTTCACAAGGCGGACAAAATTCCATAGCTATGTTCATTATCCATTAACTCGTATTGATTTTGTGCCTAGTACCTAGACATTCCTTTGTTTATGCTATTTGTGAATTCATTTTTGAACTGCATATTATTTTCCTTTTGATCATTTTCCCTTGTAATATCTCACAAAGTGTTTTATTTTTATTTTAGGTAAGTTCTCTGTTGAGACCTGGTGTTTTCGTGCTGGTAAGCCTTAACAGAAATAATATTTTTCAGTATTTTTTTCTTATTATTGTGAGTTGAATTTCTAAAACCGTAATTATTTTTATCCTTCTTGAGAAATGAAAGTCGACTCATGTGAAATTTTTACACAACACGCAGTGTTACTGGAAAGACATGAAACTCTGTTTCCAGTTTGTAGGTCACATAGTGTTTATCTCTTCAGGGACATTGGAGTTATCAAATATTTAGGCGATAATTATATATTATTACGTTGTTAATCAAGACAAAAATGTGTATTTAAATTAATTTCCTGTTTCTCGCGGTCAGATATTTGAACTAAGTAAACATGTTAAACGAGAGAACAGGTTGCGAAGTATGAAAAATCAATAGAGCATGGATACAGTCAACGTGGTTTCTCTCGAGACTTCTCTATTCAACGGTTATTGGTTTTTGTTACTCTGTAACACAGCATCGGTTTTAAATGCTTTAATTATTATTGATAACTGATGAATAATTAAAATATCAACAATCGGGTTGAGTATCGATACAATCAATATGGTTTCGCAGGAGATCTATCTGTTAAACGATTAAGGATCTTTGTAACGCCTGTTTAAATGCTTTATGATGAATGATCAGTAATTATAATTGATTATTGAGTGATTAAAGTATGCGGTGCATTTTATTGATGCATACACAAATGGTGCATATTGTATTTAAGAAAATTTGGAAGAAATTCCGCCATAAATTCAATGGTTATTATTCTATTAAATATTCACCACCGTAATTGTTTTGCACTGCACAGTTACTTAAGTAAATAAAATCACGCAGAATGAAAATTTTATAATACGAGATACTCAGTTTAACATTTACTTGTCTCGAAACATCTATATATTTAAGTTGATAAGCCGACTTTCTGGGCAGTCCTTGAGAAAAAACTACTCCATCAATTTACTTCATTTTGGTCTTAAACGAAAGATTACAATCTGTAGATTTGTCAAATTTGGTTTTTGTAACCACAATTTTTATTAATTAGTGCTAATTTACAATTAAAAATTTACTTCTGGGCATGCTTAGTGGCATGTTTAAATCTGGCTTTAGAAACTCACTGTTTCTGCGCATGCTCAGTGACATGTTTTAATGATAAACACGTTTATTCCGAGGAGTCTCTCTAGATCTCTCTCTGCCACTTTTATTTTATAATAATTATGTTTGTGAAATATAAGATTAAACCTGATGGAAATTGTTTATTTCGCGCTGTTTAATTAGCGATAATTTACAATTTAAAAAAATGCTTTCTGCGCATGCCCAGTGACATTTTTAAATCTGGTTTTAGATACTCACTAAGCACGATGCCGCTTAAACACATTAATTTGTTTCTGCGCATTATTATGATTTTCAACATTTGGCAATGATGTGTTGAGTATAATTTGTGTATTAGTACATTTATTTACTATCCAGCCGTCATGTTTTGAAGGGTACCAACTAGTCTATATATTAAATTATAAAGCGGATCTAGTATTTTATGTTCTCTTTCCTTAGCGGACATCTTTTAATTACCCCCGTGCCAATCTATATATTTAAGTTGCTAAGCCGATGCTTTGGGCAGTCCGTGAGAGAAAACTACTGCATCAATTTACTTCATTTTGGTCTTAGACGAGAGATTTTATTCTATAGATGTGTAAAATTTGGTTTTTGTAACCGCAATTTCTATTTTTTAGCGATACTTACAATTAAATATTGCTTTCTGCGCATGCTCAATGACATGTTTAAACCTGGCTTGAGATACTCACTAAGTACGAGGCCTCATAAACACATTAATTTCTTTATGCGCATGCCCAGTGACATGTTTAAATCTGGCTTTAGATACTTACTAAGCACGAGGCCGCATAACACAAGTTAATTTGTTTATTCGGAAGAATCTCTCTAGCTCTCTCTCGGCCATTTTTATTTTTAATTACGTTTGTGAGGTATAGAATTAAACCTGACAGAAATTGTTTATTTCGCGCTGTTGAGTAACCATATTTCTTTTTATTGGGTTTAATAGTAATTTTTCAAAGTGTATTTTTCTATTCTTAATATTTTTATTTTCAACATTTGGCAATGATGTGTTGAGTATAATTTGTGTATTAGTACGTTTATTTACTATCCAGCCGTCATGTTTTGATGGGTACCAGCTAGTCTGAGTTTAAGCATCAGTCTTTTTACTAAGTTTTTATTAACTTGCTTTCTTGTTTGTGTTTTTGTCAAGTACAAATCTTGCAAACGATTTTTAACTAATTTCCCGACTAGCTAGACATTTGAAACTTTTAGAATAGCTCAGAACACGATGACAATGCATTTTTTAAATACTTTTAGCCATCTTTAAGCGGAATTAAATCAATTTTCAGTTAATTTTGTTTTGTAGACTGGTGCAGCCATATATTGGCCGGAACGGGACCGAAAAGTTAAATGAAAGTTAACTTCCAATTAACTTCATTTTCTTTCAAGTTGATGGGATAATTCATCAAAAAAATTTTTTTAAAGTATTTATTAATACATAGAATTGTCAAGTTTATATGATTCAACAGAAAATTTAAAAACATGGTATATAAAAAGTTCTATTTATGTTATAATTATTGTCATTCTGAAGCTCTTTCGGGCAATTTAGAAAATGGCTTGCTTATGCGAATAAAATGTATACAAAAGTAAATTTCATAATGATATCGCAGATTAATAAACCTTGTTGTCTTATGACTGATGACAAGTACTATAACTGCAGCCAAATGGAACAAACAGAATTGTAACTTCCCGCAACCGACCGAAAATAATGCGGATTTCCATACTCGCATTCGACTGTCAAAACCAAGAGAATTTAGATGGAACCACATCTAACCCCCCACTGACTTCTAACTTTGTTTCTGAGTAATCGGACATTGATGTAGATTGATGACCAATCCCGTAGGTGCGAGTGTTTTACTTGTCCAGTGAGTATTGCAAGAACTGATGAAACCAAAGTCGGAAAATTGAAAGAGGGAATGAAAAATATCTCTCTTTGCCGTACAAGACACTCCCATTCTTTTAACTCGGCACCGTCTATTGTGGGTTGGATTGGGTATTAATAATTTAAATAAAAGAGAGAGAGAGATGGAAAAGAACAGAGGTCTCCGAAAGGTCTTCAAGGGAGCCCACGACTATCCATCTCTTTTCCATCTCTTTTCCTTTTCTCCTTTGACGGAAGTCACGGCATCCTCAGACGGGGCGTAGTCAAACCTATGACCTTCAAAGGTTGACAGCTCGAACGCACCCGAAACAATTGCTCTCGCCCACAGGAATCGTCTACGGAGGTTGGGCAGACGATTTAGGTAATGCCGCGAATATGTGTGTATGTAGGGTGGTGCAATGAGGTCAATGTTTCGCAGTTTTCTTTTCTAGTTTTTTTTCCCCCTTCCCTTTTAAATATTAATCTCTCCGAAAAGAGGAGTTTAATATTTTTTTACTAGCGGATATTAATGAAGTAAAGAAGTTGTTTAACCTTTAGCTTACGGGGCCCTTTTTTTCCGATTTCCTCTTTAGAACGGCCATTAAGGGATATATATATATATATATATATATATATATATATATATATATATATATATATATATATATATATATATATATATATATATATATATATATATATATATAAATTATATATAGATAAATATATAATTTATACATATACATATATATATATATATATTATATATATATATATGTGTGTGTGTACAGTGGAACCTCGATATATCGAACCTAAAGCGGAACGAGAAAACTTCGAATTATCGAGGATTTCGATATACGGAGGTTCGATTTAATAATAAATGGGAGTGTTAGGCAAGTTCAAGGGGAATGTAAAAAGTTCGATTTATCAGGGAATTCGATTATTTCAAGGTTCCACTGTATATTCATTCTTGGACCCGTATTCTTGGGATACATGCTATTCCACCCCGTAAGGAAAAGGTTAAAGCTCGAGAAAGTTCCCTTTGCAATGCATACAACGCGACGAATGTAAATTTTTCTGTGTGTGTGTGAACATTAATACTTTCACACATTGTCAAAATATACTAAATTTTTATGCGTTTTTAGTTTACGAGTCATTTTTTCTCAATATACATTTAATGTCATTTTCGTAATGCGCATTTCCTTGGTTCCACTTTTTTAGTTTTTCAAGATAAATATGGATGATAAATATGATTTTTAAATATTTTTGTTTAAATATTCATGACGAGTTTGTGACTAAAATATGCACAAGACGATGTACTCTCGTATGCATACAGGATTTTAAAAAAGGACCTTCGTTTAAATTCTTAAACATATTCTCTTCAGGGCCAGTAAAAAATGTCTAGTGAGTCAGAAATATTTGATTGGAGGCTATATACTGAGATGATCGCAAATTGTTTTTCATCATTCTGAATGATAATTTTAGTATACAGATTAACCCCGGTATATAACGAACGGAAATTTTGGTCCCGCCGTTTTCCAATTGTACGTAATTTAATTAATATTGTGTCGCTTTAATGTAATCGATTTTAGTCGATTTAATTCATTAATGATAATTTTTAATAGATTTTATCATTTTTTAATACATCATTATTGAATGCACATTGAAACTAATGAGTTATACATTTTGTGAACTCTAGCATGTTTCTTAACGGTTTCGATATAGCGAAACACCGGATAAAGCGAACAAAACCTTTGAACCTTGAAGTTCGTTATAACGGGGTTCGACTGTATAAGACTAGTGTGCGATGCATTTCTGTTCTTACTGCCCTAAACATGGAATTTTTCGAATATCGACCTTTTCGGCATTCTTGTACTATTCTACAGTTGTATAACCCCATGTCGCTCAGTCTTCAAAAATAAAATATAAATAGTATTTGGGGAGCGAAAAATTAAAATATAAAGATAGTTTTATTTTAGATACCTTTTAAAAATTTCTTCTCCATTCTTCAAAACTACAACCATTAACTTTTTTTTTCAAGGTTTACACCCTGAGAAACACCCTGTTATAGAAAGTGTCCTAAATCTGTCTACCCTTTTAAAGAGATTTCTCTGTCTTGTAGCAGTACAGTAATACGGCCCTCGTTGATTCATATCTCTGGATAATCCGGATCAGATTTGATCGGATTAGACTTTTTTAAACTTAATGTTCACATTATATATATATAATAGCCGTTGTCTCTGTATAACACTTCCGGGCTGTACTCATCTTTCAATTGAAGCCCTCAGTAAACAAACGGCCGGTTAGGCTTAATTTCAATTTCAGATGTGGATCAGAATTTTTTCTTACCTAAAAACTAATATCTTCTCCATCAAATCACGTTTGTTCAGCCTATTTTTCTATAAATCATTCAGAACTAAAAAAAATTGGATGTTTTTAGCTGTATATTTAACAGTTTTTGAAAATCTGTTTACTTTTGCGATGAATTCTGAAAGTAAACAAACTTGAATGTGAATGAATCAAGTAGCTCAAGTATTCATATCGCGTAGTGAGCTGTAAAAAACTGGATGGCAGTCTACTACTCCAATCGCATGAAAAACTAAATAAATAAAAAATAATGAAAGGGTTTGCTTTCACAAGGTGTGGATTAAATGCAATATTGTTGGATAATTCGGGATATTTTTTAACTTTAATATACTTTTTCCATTATGACGTCATTATTAGTACTATGACGTCAAAATGACGGGTTACCGTCTAGTTAAATAATAATTTTTAACCATGAAAGCAAGAACGTAACTATAAGTACGCCAAATATTCGCTTTTTAGTTTGATTCAATGTGCAGTTCCTGCATAAATTGTACTATAAATTATGGTAATGAAATGCTTTCTGTTGAGTGTAAGAAAGCTTTACTAGAGTGGAGCTTTACTAGAAAGCTTTACTAGGGTGTTGACATGGATTGACTTAGAAAAGTTTTTTTATATTTTTTAATGTCTTATAAACAATACTATGTACTTTTGTTACAAAACATAGTTTTTTTATCGTAATAAACGGTATGTTTAGTTAAGGATTTTGTTTTGCTTATTAGACATATTACCCGGATTATTCGGACTGCCTATGGTCCAAGTTAGTCCGGATAAACGAGGTTTTACTGTATATCTCAACTTAGATTTTACCAGTGAAAGTAAATGACACTGAAAATATAAAAGATAGGAGAAAAATAGATATGTAAGTTCTCATTGTATTGTTTATAAGCGACGTTATAGCATACTAAAAAGACAAAAATGTGTTCCTTACTAGAAGACAGTCTTAGAGGGCAGATTGCATCAGAAAAAGCCTTAACTTAAATAAAAATTTCAGAGCATGTCGAGATATATCTCACAAAGGAAAATACCTCATAAATGAGAATGAATTCATTTATCTTTTATTTGTGATATCTCACGAATGAAAAATAAATAAGAGACATAGCTCATAAATGTATGAAATAAATAAAGTCGCGTATCCCAACTCGAAAGAAAATTTATGAAGCGTGTTGTTATGAAGAAAGTTAAAAAAAGAGGCCCTGTGACGGGTATCATAATTCCAAAACAAACCTTTATATATAGAATACTTGCTAGAGGAGAGCTCAAAGCTTGTTCAAAATATTTTTTTACCCTACAACTGTTTTTGAAGTTTATTGCTGGTGTATATTTACATGGCCTATAATATATCTGCAAAAAAAAACAGTGAATGCACTAAAAATAAGAGCGGATATAACAAGAAGTAAATTGTGGTACCTCACAGTCACTCAGTCATCATCACTGTTACGGAAATAGTGGGAGGGAATTTTTTATTTATAAAAATGTAAAACTCTAGTCCGACTTAAAACAACAAACATAATTATTTTAATATGTGTTACCTTCTACGTTTTAATTCCAAAATAGAGAAAGAAATCAGCTACTTTCCTTCCCTTCCTACAATAGTCTATTTAGGACATAATATTAAAATTCCTACACCGAAGTTTGTCTAAAAAATCAACTTTTTCAGAAAAAAAGAGACTTGTAGCATTTTCAAAACACTGTAAATATTGATGACACATTTTCCATCTGGTGGGTGAGGCTTTAGGACAAGTTAATTCTCTTTCGAGATCGGAGAAGCAGTGCACACCAAATACCTACATGGTAATTGTTCCCAATTGACGTGCTTTGGTAGTTATGTCACTGTAGAAGCCAGGATGCGTGTGCGCCGATAGAAAATACGAAACCTTCTCTAATTATAAACAAAATGCGTGCTGTGGAAATCGGAACTTTAAACTTGACATCAGAGACCATACTTAGATAGACCTCCCGGGGCTATAACCCAACAATTAAGAGTCTGGCCCCTCTTCTCACCACCATCATTATAACGCCATATCTGACGTGAACAAGTTCCAAACCGTCATTCGAAGTCGAGAACTGTGGGATACTTTGTAACTAGTTAAAAACCGCCTTCCAGGAAACTTTCGGTTAACCCACATCCTATTTCTTTTCATTCTCGCTCCGTTCGCGGAAGGTTCGGCATCAGCAGAATGAGCACTGCTTTAACCACGACCTTGTAAAAGTTAGCGAACTCATAACCATCATGACGAAACAATCGGCCGGCGAAGTTCTCATTGGAGAGTTCCAGCGTGACGTGATATTCAGTGCAAATAAAGTGAAGAGTGATTAGTTTAATGTTTCAAGTACTCACAATTAATTTTTTTTTTCCCCAGAAATTTTAACTCGAGTAACAAAGCTCATCAGGTCCATGAAATCTTCAGAATTAGAGAAAATAAAACCAAAATATACTGTTTTAGTGTGAAAAAAAACTAGGTTTGGTAAACAAAAACAATAATTGCACGTAAAACAAAGTTGGATACAAAGTTGGTCACAGTTGTCCAAATTAAATGATATAAGCTAAATATTTTACACGAGGAACAACTTAAAGTACGAAATATTATAAATAAAGTTGAATTATAGAGGAATATCACTTCCACAAAATTAAAGATATATTTTAAACATTTTTAGAATCATGCAATCGGTTAAAATCGCGGTGCTCCCTGTGGTCCTAGGCCTTTCACAATTGAATCACGTGGCACACCCGTCAAGTATCAATCTCCACATGACCAACTTTGACGCCAATTTCCTTGACCAATGATTCGATGTGTCTTTAGGGGTCGAATTATTCAAATATCTTGCTTCATAATGAGCTTCAGAAGTCACTTCAAGTTGCTCAGTTTCATCTTTGGATATGTTGCGAAATGTATTGAAATGCTTTGGCATGCATCGTTGTCTTTTTCGAGCAATACGTTTTCAAAACTCGCTGTTACCGCCATGCTATCCACATGTCTTACATTTGTCAATGGTATAACCTAGGGGATTTTTATCAGCTCCTAGATCCACCTTGATACCATCTCGTGTGACAGCTTGTTCACCCACAGGGCTATGTCTGGTGACTGTTTTTTAATCTTGCTCGTCCAAGAAGTCAGAATTTACGGGGCTCGGATTAACGAAATTTTTCCGTATTTCACATCTTTTTTTGCGACATTCCGCTATCAAGAATTATGCAGAAGGGATTATACTATCTATAAAACAATCCACCTATAACAGTTTTAGAATTTTAGCGTTATTTGAAGTTGTGAAGGACGTTTCGTTGCAAACCAAAATCATCCAATGAAAAGAGAAATTTTTTGAAAATTGCTATTGCAGTGCCCTAGAGGAAGTAATCTTCGAACAGAAGATTTGGTATCTGAATAATATCAATTAAAGGGTAATATAACTAAAGGTGATTTGTGACTGAAGATTAGTTAGTGAAAATGAAATGAAAACTAGACCGTTACTTTAAAGTATAACTATTAAAACCGTTGAATGAGTCTAGGACCTTGAAGAGTAATAACGAATAAATTCCGTCTTTCTTGCCAATAAACTTTCCATTTCGCAGTAATTCGAGATAAACGAGATCTGCAATGAAAGTCATTAAAAATTTAAAGGCAATTACAGCAAGTAGTTATGAATGCGATAAATGGATGGAAGTTATATTTGCCTATCAATGCAAAAGATTTTTTATGAACGTTTTAAATTCGGGTAATAAACCCCACATTTTATTATTAGTTCCTCTGTCGCGTCGAAAACGAACTAAATCGAAAAGAAATCTTGTTTTTTTCTTTTTTCCATTTATTAGCATATACGTGTGTTTTGTTACTAATTTGTCGAGTATAAAACTAGAATTAACACGAGTCATCGATATTTGAAGAAGAAAGTAAATAATCACTTTGATAGAATAATAACAGAAAAAACAAACAAATTTCAGTAGTCTCTTCTAACGAAACTATCGCGGGTTATTAATGTAGGATTACTTATTGTTGCTTACCTCTTTTGTATGTATATATGTATGTGTTATGTATATTTACAGGGCTCGATTTGACGCGGAACGCGCCGGATCCTCTCTTTAGGATAAAAATCACGATACTTAAAAACATTTATTTAATCAAGTAGGACTGACCTATTATATATATATATATATATATATATATATATATATATATATATATATATATATATATATATATATATATATATATATATATATATATATATATATATATATATATAATTTGGAATACCCCCACACCACCCGGAATGTTACACTTTGTTCCGGCACCTCAATTTCTAAATATCGAGCACTGTATATATATATATATATATATATATATGTCAAAATTTTGACACATTTTGGTACTTTTCAGTTTAACTGTTTACTGCTTGTCCAAAGCGATACAAACTGGGTTTGGCGCGCTGTCAAAATTATAACTCGCGACGCAGGATATCTGAAATTTATCTTTCCGTAAGACTGTTATGGAGGAACGTAATCCTACGTTAAAATATTATAAGTGGGGATTTTTTAAAGTCCGACACATTTTATTATTTTATAAATGCTGACAGATAAATTTTGTTAATAAATTTTGTTAGACTACCGATAAAAAAAAATAAGATTTCTTTTTTTCGTTTTTGTTAACATTTTTCTAATTTTTATAAACAATTTTACCATAAAACTGTCATTATAGGGGTCGAGTAATTTTTTTATTTAAAGATAGTCGGTCGCGGTCGATAAAAGATTGTGCATCACAGGTATAAAGCACAGTAGAATAAATGACATTTATGTGTTTAATTAATATAAACAAGTTTAGCATAACATTTGGCCGCGCATCTCAAATATTAATGTTTAAATATTAATGGCAAATCTGTTGGAGTTGAACCCTCGGGGATCTAGTATATTTCTTTTTCGTGTCCCATGTTAGCATTTATGAACCATTATGAAAATTAGTCGAAAGTGAATTCAAATGGACGTGTTTGTTGTTCTTGCACGTATCTAATTATATCATCTTAAGTTATTAATAAATATCCGAACTTAACTCTTCTCCCCGCAAGCTTCGTTTCTTCGGGATGAATCAGCTGTTACTCTAATATGGACGCTATTAATTAGCAGACCCTCCCAACCTGGACACGACTGTTCTAACTAGCCCACCGTAATGACTCTAAATGATCCGGCTTCATTATGCAAATATTTCCATTTCCAATTACCATTGCGGCATTCAAACGATCCACCTAGTTTTACAATTACAAATGACACAACAATTCCTGTCGTTACCAGGTAATGAGAGTGTTCTTAGAAGCTATAAAATTGTCAGTGGCTTCGAAATGTCACCTTAACAAGTTTCGTAGCAGAAGCATTGGTTTAACGTAACAGCGGGGTATCTATATAATGACAGAGGGATGTAATTATAGCTCGGAGTTTAATACAAGGAATTCCATAACTTAGGAGGGATTTATGGTTGCAGAAGGTAGAAAAGCACAAATTTTGGGATTGTTCAGGAATAATAGTAAAGATAAAAAGCCAGAAAAGAGAGAAAAACAAAGAGTATTTCGCTTTTATATCCTTATTATCTCCCTAGATTATTCTGTTTCATGTTTTCATAAAGATACGTACGTGTATATATATATATATATATATATATATAATATTTAGTTGAAAGAGAAAAACCAGTATGAGCACTAAAGCTACTACAGCCAGGAACCAAAAACATGAAAAGATAAGATTGAAAGAGGTTTTAGACAATATCTCATCTTCAGCGGTGTCAATACTGTCTAAAAACTTAATGGACTGTTTCAGATAAGTATGATCTATACAATAAACATACTCAGACACCGTACAGTCCATGAATAACAGTAGAATTGAATTAAGGGTTACTTAACCATAGAACACCAAGACTGGCGCTAGACAGAGTGAAAGTTAAGAATAAGTAACCGCAAGATGACTGACGTCACAAAACTTGCAACCATGGAGATATGGAAGCACAGAAACTGACCTACTATGGATACTGTGTTTTAGGTCTATTAATTCTTTATTCATTTAGTTTTTTATTATTATTACTAAGAGTAATTTATCTTTTTTTTTTATTTTTACTTTAGATTTTATTTTTATTTTTTATTTTTTGTAGTTATTTTTTCTAATTTTACTTATTATTATGATTTACTTATTAATTGCAACAGAACAAACTATTCATTACATATATACATACATATATATATATATATATATATATATATATACATAATATATATATATATATATATATATATATATATATATATATATATATATATATATATATATATATATATGTACATAATGTGTGTAGATGCTTTCATGAGCGTTCACGAATGATTTACATTAAAATTTTAAACTCATTTAAGCTCTCAGACAATATTTCAAGAATTAATCTTTTGATATAAAGGAATATTTCCTCAAGAACTTTCTCTCCTGGAGAAATTTCGTCTACTGGTTCACATTACCAAATTGCATGTTTCTGAATACTATTTTTGCAATATAATTTGTAGAAAAATAAATTATTTCAGGGAAAAGTTTTTTTCGGGGTTTGTTTGTTTGTTTGTTTCTAGAGAAAACTGTGGCATGATATATTTAAACATTTATAAAAATCTACTATAAAGTAAGTAATTATTAGCTGCAGTACAACTGTTTGTAGAAATGAATTAGTTTCACCCATTTGAGATGGCGAAACTTTTGAGAAAAGGTTCCTTACGCGTAGAAAATTGAAACATTCAAGCAAAGATTCAACTTCAATGTCTTTACCCTAATTGTAGTGTTTCCACTCAAATAAAGGCAGGCAGTGACCGAGTGGTTTGAGCATCTTTAGCTCAAGGGTGAGGCGAGCGGAGGTTGAGACTTTGGGTTCAATTAGTCAACATCTGTAGTTAAGTTTTCGAATGTTTAAATTTCTATTTTAATGTTCGTTGGAAATTCGGGACAAATACGTGTCACTATATTTTCCACGAAACAGTAGGATTGTAAGTTCTGAGTAAAAGTTTTACTCGAAATCATTAGTCTCCCAGTATCTGAACACTGTGAATAAAAGTGAGCAACATTTTTTCAAATCAATTTTAAGCTGAAATAAATTTAAAACAGGCTAATAATCTGTTACCCTAATTGCAGTGTTAATAAGTGGAATGTTGTTTCGATATTATATACTTTCACATATTTATTATCTGAAGATTGTAAGTTCTGTGTAAAAGTTTTACTCGAAATCATTAGTCTCCCAGTGTCTGTGAACACTGTGAATAAAAGTGAGCAACATTTTTCAAATCAATTTTATGCTGAAATAGGTTTAAAACAGGTTAATCTTTTACCTTTCTTGTAATGTTAATAACTGGGATGTTGTTTCGAGATTATATACTTTCACATGTTTGTTATCTGAAAAAGTAAGTTCTGTGCAAAAGTTTTACTCGAAATCATTAGTATCCCAGTATCTATGAACACAATAAATAAAAGTGAGCAACATTTTTTTCAAATAAATTTTTAGCTGAAATATGTTTAAAACAGGCTAATCATTTACCCTAATTGTAATGCTAATAACTGGAATGTTGTTTCGAGATTATATACTTTCACATGTTTTATTATCTGAAGGACGCGGAAATAACTGAGAACGGTGGAAGGATAATTTTTATCAGAATATTTAGTCACATAATGAAAATAAATGAAATGCTTGTTAAACTAAGCGATTAACTCTGCAAAAATTGAAATTTATTTCACACACCAAGTTTAGATAATTACCGAGGCCACTCATGAGGCAAAACTAAATAGATCTTCGAGGTTATTTTCTTGACTTTTGTGTCAAAGCTTTGCACACACTTTTTTCCGAATTTTTTTTTTGATTAGACACCAGTCAATGAAAGCATTTTTCTTTTTAAAAGTTTATATGCATTTTTTTTCATTATTATTTTCGTTTTCCGCGTGATTGCAGGAAGTATGAAAATTAATTTAAAATTTCGGCATGTTAATAAAATTTCATTCATTTCGCCTGATTAAAACGACGAGTCATTTGCTTTCAAATGAACATATTAGTCTCTGCAAACTTTATCTCTTCGATCTATACGAATACTTCACTGCGGAATAGTAATATTCGGCTGCTGTTTACATTAAATTCCGCCGGTGTGACTGAGTTTGAAATGTTAAATCAACTTCCGCAGCTTCCTGTTTGGTCTCATTAAAGCAGCCCCGTAAATAGCATTTCACAGCTCGCGTCTTCCAGAGTCACGAATTCCTCCTCTCTGGCAAACCCGGAGGCGCATATTCTGTTTATCCCCACTTACCTGAATGCAAAACTTCGAAGTAGATTGATTCTCATTCTCAGTGCTCTAAACGCTATGTGCACAGTAAAACCCTGTTTGTAGTGATCTTAGTAATAGTGAATTTATCAGTTTTGGACGGCGATACTTTAAATTTTTGAGTATTTTGACTTTTGGGATGGAATCTTCGTTCATTTTTTTTTTTTTTTAAAGACACAGTATTTAAACGTTTTTTAGAGCGGTTTTGATTTAAGTGAGGACGAAATGAAATAATGAAAAGTCATACTGAGTAACATATTTTTATAGCCAGCATAAATTGTAAAATGCTGTAGTATTACATATTATCGCTTTTAAGTTTAATTTTTAAAGTGTAGAAATGATAAATCTAAGCAACTGTCGGTTGTGCTGTGCACGTATGAACTTTAAACTTGAAAAGAAACAGTGAATAAACTTATTAAGCCTTATTTTTTCAACTGAAATGTTGTCAGAAATCCTTTAAATCAAAAGTTTGTCTAATTGGTTTCTGTTAATTTCTTGTTGTTTTTACCTCTGGAGGTGCGGGGGTCAAGTGTTCCGGTCTCGTCACTTGACTAGGTTCTAAATTACGGGACCGGCTTGTAGGGTGTAGTGCTGGTCACTTATACGGTGCCTCCTTAAATCAATGACCAGGAGTCTCGCTCTTTACTGAGAACAAATGGCGTCATAGCCAATCTTCAGGGCATTTATAGTAAATAAATAAATAAATAAGTAAATAAATTTCTTGTTTGTAGAAGTCTCAGTTTCATCGTAAATTTAACAATTTTTCGTCGTGATACTTTAGATTTTTGACTTTTAACTTTTGAGATGGAATCCGGGTTAATTTGTTTCAGCTAAGCAGAAAATAAGAGAGTGATTATTTATGCATTTTTTGAGTGGTTCTGATTTAAAATAAGGATGAAATTAGATAATTAAGTAGTCATATTAAGCAACAAATTTTTATATCCAGTGTGAGAAATGTATTTGTATAGCATGTTATAGAGATCTTTTTATAATGGGTCCCGTGAATTAGCTTGGATCAAAGAAAAATAATTATATTCCTGAGTAAAATAAGTCTGTGAAAATCCCCTGGTCAACTTATCTTAACTCGAAGTAAAAATCATCATTCAGTTCTTTTAAACCTGGAGAGAAATATCAAGCTAATAGTTTAACACACGTTTACTTTCTTTCAAATGTAATGTGTCTAAACTTCCGACCCAACATTTCCAGCTTACTTTGAAAACATTCCGATTGTTTCTAAAAACTTTATCTATACCAAATTTGGAGAACACAATAAAGATTAAAACCAAGGGAAAAATAAAAAAGATCACCTTCTTTATTGAAGGTTAAGACCTGAAATTCATTTAGCTGCAGACAAGTGAAAATATAATCTGACTATTCATATAGATTAGATTTAAACGTCTGGAACTAAATGAGAGGTCAATTTGCTTTCGCGAATGGCAGGATAAAAACCAATTTTAATGAAGAATTTGTCTTTATAACTAGTTTCTCGTGTTTAACAGATAATAAAAGTTTTAAAAAGTCAGAAAGATAGTTAAAATCAATGTTATATTTTACCCTTCTTTCCCCAAAATTATAATCGCGTTTCAATGTTAAAACGGGGAATTGTTCTATCTATAGAATTTTAAAAGAATGGAGAATTTCATCAAGCCATGGCTATATATATATATGTGTGCTTGTGTGTGCATGTATATTTACTTATCTATTTATACATGTATATATATATATATATATATATATATATATATATATATATATATATATATATATATATATATATATGTGTGTGTGTGTGTGTGTAGCGATCTTTAAAATGTTAGGGGTGCAGATAAATTAAATAATCAGTTTATTACTCCTACCCTTGCTAAAAAACGTATAAGTATGGATGTTTAAAACTTCACTCGTGTAGAGGAATTATTGAAGAAAATGTGTATAAAAATCTACAAGTGTGATTCATACGTAAAAAAGTATGCCCTCAAATATATTACTCATTTTATCATCAAATCACTCCAAATGAACTTCTTTAGCAACGTCTCATTTATTTATTCAATAGCTAACTTCGTGAAAGGTATGCAAATGAATGTTAGACAGATGAAATATCATGAAATATAACTAATCTGTTACATTCTATGCGTGTCTCATTTTGACGAGTTCAGTGCTAGGCAAACTATGACAAACAAACTGCATTACAATTTTTAATTTTGGGACTGGAATCTATGTATCTTTTAAATATAATAATAATAAAAAAAGTTTTGAAAAATACCATCACCCTTCTTGCTTATATCTCCGAGATATAATGGGTAAAATATTAATAATTTATACTTTTCTTTTTTAAGGTGTGGAAAACTATTTATTTATTGATGATAATTATATGAATTGACGATAAAGTTTTTGAAATGATATTCTGTTTCCGAAAAAGTATCAAACCGAGTGAATTTTTGCCACATTTTCCACGTTACTTACTCTCAACTGGAATATCTACAGTAGACAGGAGAAGAAGAAAAATAAAAAAGATCAGTTGGAAATCCAGTTCTTTTAATTAAAAATATGTCTACAGCTCTCTAAAAGATTTAGAAATCGTCGTTTCAACTTGATGAAAATAGGAATTATTTTTCAATTTTAAAATTTATGAGGTTTTTTCTGAAAACGCTGAAATTTCTATGAACAGAGAGGGAATATAGTTTTGCTCTTTTGATTTTCTTTACTTGTGTAACTGGATTTCGGATCGGGTCCTTAGTTTTCAAAGTTTTCAAAACGTAGCCGTTATAAATCTGGATAATAAGCCTATGCACGTATGCATTTGGAACTGGAATGATAACAACGAATAAACTTATTAAACTTTATTTTTTAAACTTAAATGTCACCAGAAAAGCCTTTAAGTCAAAGGTTTACCTAATAGGTTTCTGTTAATTTGAGGCCGTGGAAAGGTTTAAAACCAGATGCAATATCCGGATCATCTGGACGTAAAGCTCACTGTCGCTCGAAAACCTTTTGTGAATACATCAAAGTATGAATATATGTTTAACCATAATGATCCCAACGTCCTCTAAATCATCAAAGGATACGTTAAATTATCTTAAATTACTTGTACTGTCAAGAAACACTTGAATTCCGTCCCATTTTGAGGCAAACCACTCACAAACCGGATACTCAGCATCAATAGAACTTGAGATCCTGTTATACTCTAGTACCTGAATTTCGCATTGTGTAGTGTTATATGCTGTCAGGTCTTTAAGGGAAACGTATATAACCAAAGTGGATGATTATATGGAATATCTACCTAGCACAATTCTGTATGAAGTTATAATCCATATTTTCCCGGATAGAATCTTCAATACAATTTCGAAAATGTATATTTGCTTGTTCCTTTGGAAATAGATGCAACTATAAACCCGAATTATGTTTGAATATTTTAGATACAATAGTTCAATAAAAACCGAATTACTACTTCGACATTATTATCTGAACTGTAAGAATAAAGAGTTTTTCTTAAATTTGTTTCCGTTGTTCAAATTAAAGATAAGAATGGATAGATTCGAAAATAAAAATAAAAATTGTCGCTCTAGCCGTAACCGTAGTCAGTTGCTATGTCGTAATTTGGGGGTGGGGGGTAGGGATACGATCATCGGCTTTTACAAGAGTTGCCTTTAACACTTAGTAACCTTTAACAAAACTTAAAGGTAACATAAAATTTATATATTAGTAACATAAAATGTTTCCAGATAAAAACTAGTTAAAATAAATAAAAATGATGCGTAATCAATAATGTTGGCTGTATAGCTTGTCAACCATCAGCAATAAAACATTAAGATAAGCTTTCTATTTGTGCTTGTATGATTAAAAAATCGACAACAACACAGTTAGATTTATCAAAATTTACACTCAATGAGTTTTATGCATGAATTGTGATGCTTTCGCGATTTTTAGTACAGTAAAAAAGGAACAACTAATTGTTGTAGAAAGCAAAAAGGAAATAAAAGATCGTAGTTATACCACTAGAAGATGTTTTTTTTACCCCTTGATTCCTAAGAAACCCTAGAGAAGTTAGTTGTTATTGTTGCTGGAGCTTGTTATCTTTCCGCGATGATGGTAGCAATCAACTATTTTCAAATTCCTTTTTATTACCGACTGCAACTTAATTAGGTGTACTTTTTTTTGACTCTACATGATACTTACATGCACGCACACACATACACACACACACATGTATATGAGAGCCATGAGACACTCGAAGAAAACTGGTAGAAATTAAATCTGAAACTCATTATCCTTTCATAATAAAGATAAATATTTGAAATCTTCTCATTCCCACTCTGCGATTTTACACTAAGTTTACAAAATTACTGCTCTTTAGACATTTATAAAACTGATCAATATGATCATTGAGTAATATCATTAATACATATAGACATATATACACACACACATGTATATGAGAGCCATGAGACACTCGAAGAAAACTGGTAGAAATTGAATCTGAAACTCATTATCCTTTCATGATAAAGATAAATATTTTAAATCTTCTATTAATACATATAGAGCTCATATCATTAATAGCCCTCATCTCTATTTACAGAAAATGCCAGCAAAGATTTTTTTTTCTTTTTATATTCATCCTAGCCCATTCTCAGTTACTAAACAGTAACAATTTCGGAATCGCAACATATCCGTAGAGTACTCTGATTTGGCGCGAGCTGTCGCCTGAAAACAGCTTAATTGAATGCATTAAAACCACATGAACTGAGACAACAGCAGAATTTAAACGTAAATGATTCCATCTCCGACATCCTGAATATCCCCTGATTCAGCTTAATTACCCTAAATTACTCGCACCCTAATTAACACGTGGGGGGAAAGCGCCGTGAGACTTGAATACTTTATTCAGCTCCATATTCAGACTGACCACCCAGAAACCGGATATTCCGCGAAAAATGAAAATCTTGCTCTAATCTACCACCTGAGTCCTATTTTCTCCTAATTTGCTCCCTCTCTTTCCCTGACCCGCTGGGATTTCCAGCAGACTGAAATATCTATTTGGGAAGGATAATGCCGGATGGAAAATTCTTATTAAATTTGATAAGACGGTCTGGAGGCGCTGTTTCACACATTTTCCGGTCCAGCTAGCTTATTCTGTATATAAGACAGGAAAGTAATTAATCACTTTCTCTGTGTGTGCTATTAATTAAGAAGAAATGATACTGATATCCGAAGCTATTTATAACGCTAAGAAATTGGTATAGAGGAAGGGCCCGTCTTTCATAGTTCCTTGTGCTATAAAATTTTTAACTGTTATACACTTTGTATAAATAATAAATTTTCTTTTGCTTTCTGCAGTTAAGTATTAAATTATAAAGTGGATCTAGTATTTTATGTTATCTTTCCTTAGCGGACATCTTTTATTACCCCCGTGCCAATCTATATATTTAAGTTGCTAAGTCGATTCTTTGGGCAGTCCGTGAGAGAAAACTACTGCATCAATTTACTTCATTTTGGTCTTGACGAAAGAATTTTAATCTGTAGATGCGTCAAATTTGGTTTTTGTAACCGCAATTTCTATTAATTAGCGATAATTTACAATTAAAAATGGCTTTCTGCGCATGCTCAGTGACATGTTTAAATCTATCTTTAGATACTCACTAAGCACGAGGTCGCATAAAAACATTAATTTGTTTCTGCACATGCTCAGTGACATGTTTAAATCTGGCTTTATATACTTATTAAGCACGGGGCCGCTTAAATATGTTAATTTGTTTATTTCGTGGAATCTCTCTGGTTCTATCTCTACTATTTTTATTTTTACTTTAAAGTGTATATCTCTATTATTAATATTATGATTTTCAAAATATAGCAATGATGTGTTCATTATAATTTGTGTATTACTACATTAATTTACTACCACCCGTCATGTTTTGACGGTTATCAACTAGTAATTGTTAATTTCATAACCAGGTTTTTATAAAATTTCACCATGTCGTACATACACTTGACGAGATATGAACAACCAATCTTGTGATTCAACTTTTATCTAATTATCAGATTCATTTTCCGATACATTTTCAATTTTCGTTTTCAGTAAATTGAATTCAGAGAAAATTCAAATAGAATCTCCCCTTTAGTAGGAATAGGATATTCTTACATAATGCACTTGCTTATTTGTAGTTAAACAAGATCTGTAATTTCTCTTCAGAGTTTCGAAATTTAAAACGAAAGTATTTGAGCTTCAATTGATAAAAAAAAAAAAAAAAAATAGCACCTAAAATTAATGGTGAATTCATCCTTGGAACAAAAGTTAATGTGAAATTTCAAGATAAATGCTTTTAGATGATTTCTGTTTAAAAAAATTAATGATAAGTTTAGTTCAAAATTTTGACATTACTGACAAGTGATTCATTGCTCTGGAGATAACCAGTCTTTTTCCTCATTTGAGTACTGAAAAAAAAAAGATTCTTGCTGTACTTATAGATTTTAGAATATAGTTGGCGTTTCTTTTCTCTGGAGCTACCAGAATACGTTTCAAAGGGGGATTGCGTTTCTGAGGAAGGTTAATAGTGTTTAGGGTGGTTTTAGTAAGGAATAAGACTGGAATCATGCCTCTTCTTAATTTTACAGGTACTCTAATAGCACCGTGACCAGAAATCGACGTCACAATATCGTCTATTTCCAATCTTGGGCACGAAGTGAAGTGCAACTCACTGCGATGTAGTTATAGAGCTACGAGGTGACGTCACGACCCTGTGGACTCTTAGTGGTGCATATACATTGGTGCAGAGTTCTCTGCCTGTGCCTTGGGGAATCCAGTGATTTATGTTCACTCTGTACTCTGTACTATGAGTGGATCACCTCCTCTGGCGGTCCATCAAAGAAAGGGTGGGGGGTCAGCGGGTCAAATGGTGTCGAGCGGGGTCGGGGGAGACACCAGATCAGAGAAACCTTGCGGGCGGGAATGGGGGTGGTTCTAAATACCGTGTCTAATGTTACCGTGACTAATGTGATGACAGGAGTCGGGGGTCTGGAGGCAGAGAACTCTGCACCAATCTATATGCGCTATTAGACTTGCTTGTAATGCCACACAGTGAATAGTCGGGGTCATAGTGACTGCAACAACGACTTCACAGAGGAACCACTGTGGGAAAGTCACTTGAAGTTCACAAAAAGACTAGATTATGCTGCAGAAATTTGGTGCCGCAGAGGTTGTGTCCAGCGTGACTCTCTGTGTGGTCATGATTGTCGATGTTACAAAGGTAGTTATCATCAGTGCTGAAAGATTTCTCAATCCTGTCTCAAATGTTGGTCAAAGAAAAATTGGTTTTTAACAGTTACAAGACAAAACTAACAAAGATTCAATCAATTCACAAATGGCTGACGCTATGAAATAGAATGGAAATAAGCAATTTAAATATAAAAGTGATATTATATTAAAGTAATCGATATTTAAATATCAATATACACTAGTTGGTACCCGTCAAAACATGTCGGCTGGATAGGAAGTAAATGTACTAATACACAAATTATACATCATTGCCAAATGTTAAAAATCATAATATTAAGGATAGAGAAATACATTTTAAAAAATTACTATTGAATCCAATAGAAAGAAATAGTGTTACCTAACAGCGCGAAATAAACAATTTCCAGGTTTAATTCTATAAAACTTAATTAAAAATAAAAATTGCAGAGAGAAAGCTAGAGAGATTCCTCGAAATAAACAAATTAATGTGTTTAGGCGGCATCGTGCTTAGTGAGTATCTAAAGGCAAATTTAACATGTCACTGAGCATGCGCAGAGAGCAATTTTTTTATTGAAAATTGTCGCTCATTAATAGAAGTTGCGGTTACAAAAAACCAAATTTGACACATCTATAGATTAAAATCTTTCGTTTAAAGCCAAAATTAAGTAAATCGATGCAGTAGTTTTCTCTCACATTGACTACCCAAAACATCAGCTTAGCAATTTAAATATATAGATTATCGTGTCATTACCGTTTACTTGTCAAAAAAACCGTTTAGTTTTGTAACCCTGAAAAAAAATCCCCAAAATTAAATAGACCGTGATCTGTAGTCCAACATACAGCCCACTTAATGCCTAACTATTTTGTGTCCTGCTTATCATTAGAACGGATAATGCTTGAATATTTAGTTAAATATTAGAGTATTTTAAGATGTATTTTAATTATTTTCCTAAAATATATATATATATATATATATATATATATATATACATAACAAATAATATGAACAGCATAATCTGCACCAAGCTTATTCGCTACAAGTACCTATTACTTTTCCTCTTCTTCTGGACTGCCTTGCAAGAGACGATATTCTGGGAGAGTGGGATACTCGCTATTTTCCCCTGGGTTTCGGAATCTGATTAGTTCTTGATTCGGAAAGACGATGATGGAAAGAATAGAAGTTATCAACTGTGTTTCCATTTATCAAGCTCTGTTTCGAAGGCTCCCGAGGTTAATTCTGTTTCACTAATTTCCTATTAAGCAGTGTAACAATGAGATTAAGAAAAGTTGATTTTATTTGGGGAAGTTCGTCCAACCCGGGTTTAATTCAATTGCTAGAGCAACTGCATATTGACTTATCGTTCGACTGGTTTGTCTCATACAACTAGTTCGCCACTACTATTAACCGACTTGCGCAGTGAAACAAGATGTCAGAGGATAAATAAAATATGAGATGTTTATCAACGCTATCGAATTACTTCGTCTTTCTCCCTCGTGTAATCCTTGCTTTATCTGTAAAGTACTATATAAGATCATTTAACAAGCTTTGTACCTTTCATTAAAAATTGTTATATTGAATATAGAAAAGAATGGATCATAAAAGTTTTAGTTTTCTGAAATCTATATACAGGGTGTCCATAATTAAAGTCCCACTTTCAAAAGGCTGCAAAAAAAAAGAACCACTGGTCAAAATGACTTCAAATTTGAACTGAATATACTGGAAGAAGGGGGAAACGATTTGGCATAATAAAAAAGGTTCCAAATGTATCAAAACATTTTGGAACTTTTTTTTTATTATGCCAAATCGTTTCCCCCTTCTTCCAGTATATTCAGTTCAAATTTGAAGTAATTCTGACCAGTGGTTCTTTTTTTTGCAGCCTTTTCAAAGTGGGACTTTAATTATGGACACCCTGTATATAAAACAGTTCCGCGACTGACTAACTGACTGACTGACTGACTGACTGACAGATAACGCACAGACCAAATCTCTGGACCTAAAGGGTTGAAATTTTGCATGGTGATTGATTCTTCGTATAGTGTAGGAATGCACTAAGAAAGATTTTTGAAAAATTCTTCTCAGATATTTTTAAATTAAATTTTTAAGCTGTTTTTGTAACATTCTTTTAAGTCTGCATTTAAAATAATAATTTGAAGGTTATAAAATTTATATCTTGCGAAAGATCATAAAAAATTCCTTTAAAATGAAATCTTTTTCGAATCTTTACACCCCTTTTTCTGATTTTTGGTGAATTTTTGAAGATTAATTTTTAGAATTTAATTTATTAAATGCTGATCACGGGGTTTCTTTTCTTTTTGTGATACTTTAAATTAATTTTGCGTCACGTGCATAACAACGAAATAAATTGACAAAAAAATATTTTTTTCTTTCTAATGCGGCAGACGATTGAACATTATCCAAAAAAAAAATATTAAAATACAGTAAAAGAAATGTTCCTCAAACTGTTCTATATTAACTGTACTATATTCTTTAGTATGTTCTATTAGATTTAATTTGAATATTTCCTTCTACATTATTTTGTCTATAAAAATATCCGTTACGATTTTTTTATAAATATATATTTATGTTTGTTTTTTGGCATTAATTGCATACATTGACCGTTGTATTTAATTTGAATGTAATCCGTAGCGAAGCACGGGTATTCAGCTAGTCTGGCATAAAGGTTTTAAAATATCTATGGTGCCCGGAATTGAGGGCTTAATTAAAAAAAAGTGATTTTTAGATATCTGTTAGTATTGATACAAAAAATAATCTTTTGACATTTATAAAAAGCTTAGGTCTAACAATTTTGTATACAAAAGTACATTTCTTTGTATTAAAGACTCAAGTCGAAATTATTATTCTGCGATTGGTATAAAAACCAATAACTTAGTATATTTAAATCGCTGTTTTTGACTTAAGCCCTTTATACCGGGCACCATAGAATATCACATAAATATTTACTTTTGCAAGGTTTAAAAGCTATGAATTATTCATTTTATGTAAATTCTATATTTTCAAAATTGACATTAGCTTTTTCTTTATTCTTTGTATGCAGATAAATGTTTTTAAACTGATAATCATAGTTTATGAAAATTTAAGCTATCTGTTCTACAATTAAAGCCGCTGTTTTTGTGCATCTTCTACTATAGCGCATGTATTTCCTAAAATTATATCCACTTTGAAAAAACAAATTAACTTTCATCTTGAATTTAATACTTCGAAATTGAATTTTATGTACTTTTCATCAAAATTCATTTGAGTGCGTGTCTGGTTATAATTGCTTTTTTTTTCTTTCTTTGCAGCATACATAATCATTAATTTAGAAAATTATTTTTTTCTCTCCCTTCCGTCGTTGATGAATCGCAGGTTGTTCTTTGAGGACAAAAATAAGATTTCATGACCTAAAAGGAGTAAATAAAATTTCGCAATGCTGATGATAATTTTAGAATAATTATAAGCGTATATAATCTAATTATTCCTTCATAAAAATGAAGCAAGACGACGGCTAAAGAAAGAATTATTTTGGGGAAAGAAACTTACTTAAAATGAGTTTCTTCTAAAAATTCTACTCGCAGACGATCGCCGAATTTTTCTTTCCCTCTCTTTTCTTTTTAATAAAACATTGGATTAGTTTTCTTTTATGTTGAATAAATGTTTCTTTTATGTTGAATAGTTCCACGTAAATTTCTTCAGCACACGTTGAATTGCTTTTTAACGAGCATAATTGAAATAATTTGGAAATAAATCTTTTGAAAATGAGCTTTCTTTTATTATTTAATGTCTCACGGGATGACGCTGCATTTTATTCGGCTGATATTTCCCCGACAATTTTTTTTTCATATCTTTTGTTGCTTCTAAACTTTGCTATTTTCTTTTATTGAAGGTTTTACATTTGTGCTTCGTTTTTTTTTTTCGCCATTTCTCTAATAATCTGTATTTTTTTTAACCCGACAGAAAATATTATTTCCTATTTAATTCTTTTCATTTAAGTATTCTGAAGTTAACGTTATTTAACTAGTACTTGGTTTATATGTGTAACGTATTTAATCACATATTTGCAACAGCAGTTACTCTTTTCGTGTTTCTAAAAGTATTTTTTTTTTGTGTCTATTGCCTACCGTGTGCCGACATACATGTATTAAAATAGAAAGAAAAAAAAAACCTTTGTTGAATTATTTATCTGAGTAGCGCTGTTTTGTAAATTTTTTTTACTCTAAGGTACTAATGAAATTATGCATTGCTTTTCACGCTGGCAAAGGGGGAATTCAGTGTATCTTTCCAGAATTTATAATAGAAAGAAATATTTACTAGTAATGGAAACATCTAAAACAGCATCCTACCGTTAATTGCATTGCATGATAAATTAAAAAAGCGTACAGAAATCATAGATGGTTTTATTTCCGCGTTATCATAGTTTTCACTAACAAATATTTTTATTACTGCAGATTGTTGATGACAGTAGGCTCTATGTACAGAAATGGTGATTTTTTAACAGCTAATTATTCAAAAATTCGTGGCATCCATGTTAGTCTTTCATTTGTTGCGTGCTTTGGAAATTCGTACTAATTATTCTTCAGAGAAAATCATCAACGAAATTCCGAAAAACATCTGATTTCTCTTTATGGAAATTGAAGCACCTTCTGTTTTATGGAGCAAATTAGCTTTCAGTATAAAAGAAATAAATCAAGCAGAATTGAAAAATAGGAATGTGATGTGAATGGCATCCTTTTGGCAAACGTTTTCAATTGAAGCCGAATCGTCATTAATATGTGCTCCATAAATGGGTTTTACTAGAGCAAGGGGGAGGGAGTCCGATTCGAATTCAATGGGCCACCATCGGATTCGATTACTATGTGTATAGAATCCCCTCAAAAATTACTATTCCTATGTCCTTTTGGACTACCTGAATCTGTAGTTCCGAAAGTCCTTTTGGGATGATATTATGGCCAGAAAAAGGGAAGATTCCTTGAATGACTGACGGTATGAATAAGCATTTTGCACGACAAACATGTAAAAGTGCAAACCTATGAAAGGAATTATCTAAATTGTATATTGCATTCAGCTTAAAGAGGTTATATAAACTGTCAATGGAAGCGTATTCAGCACGATGTGATATTTGTATAAAGCAACCATAATTATTGAAAATGTTAAAAGGGCTGAAATTTAAAGCGTGTATTTCAAAAGTTTTTTTAAGATTATTCACATTTTGTTTGTTGGATTTCAGCTTCGAAACTTTAAAAGTACACCTTTACCTCGCTATAAGGCCGCTCTTTATACGACATTTCGCTATAACGGCCTTTTTAAATTATGCCACTTTTTCAATTTACGGCCCCAATATTTCGTTATACGGCCACAACAGCGGAAAGTGGTGATGGCAACATATTATAGCTCAGTGATTCTTCATGTTAATGTTCGTCATCAGATTAAAACAGGTTTTAAACATTTTATTTTATAATTTTTATTATATGTATACATATGTGCATATGATTTCTTTTGTTTTTATTTATATGTTTATTTTTTTTAATTTCTGTTTATTATTACATTGTTTTGTACTTTTATTTTTTTGTAAGCATCTTTATACGAAAAAAAAAGAATAAAGATGCTTTATGAACTAAAAACTATGTTATTTATAGAAAATTGGAACAGATCAAATTAAATTTGTATGGGTTTGTATCAAAATAATTGATTCCTTATACGGCTTTTCGCTTTACGGCCAACTTTTGCGGAACGTATCTAGGCCGTTAAACGAGGTATGGGTGTATTGTCCAACTTCATGAACCAAATTTACGTACTGAATCCGAAAAAGGTAAATAATTCTAAGAAATTGTCCTTTATAACGACTTTATTTCTCTTAATGAGTTTACATAAAATTAAATTTATTAATATTTTAGAGCTTTCATACTAAGATTTCTACTGCTCATTGTCCTGTATAAACGAAAAGAATAAACGAAGACTCTCTTAAAGCTGAAAAATATGGCTTTTCCACTTATTCTTCTTACATTACAAAGTTATAGACTAAGTCTAAAATAATTAGAAATAAGTTATCTGATATAAGTACTTTCTTTAGTTCCTCTCTAAATTCAGCAGTTACTAACATTAATACAAAAAAAAAAAAACTTAAAAATATAAAAGAAATGAAACAATGAAAGAAATAATAGCAAACTTTTTGTCCAATTTTGAAATTTCATCCAGGCCATTTTCATTAACCTTTACTCTCAAAGAAGTATTTTTTTTCCTTTGACCCATTGTTCCTGAACAAATGTGTTTTTGCTTCACCAAGGGATATTTTTTGGGTTTTCTTGCGGGAGTTTTTTTTTTTTTCTCTTGTGACTACCTCCGAGATATAGAGAAGTTTTAAATTCGCCGGAAAAAATGTAGGATTTTCCCTTTTGTCCCTGTATACATAAGCTCCTTTCCAGCCAGCATATTGAATTTCTGCCATCCGGACTATGTATTAGAATTGTAGAATTGTTAAACTTTTGCCTTGTGAAAAGATATGTTCCTGTGTTCAAATATCGGTGAAAGGAACAGACAGTACATCGTTTTTAGAAAATGCTACACTTTTATGATATGAATAAAAAAAATTCGCGAAAGGTGAGAAGATAAAATTGTATGCTTAGTGAAAAATACCCAACAGACTCTATATAATAATGCTACAACTCTGCGTATGCCTGAAATTCGATGCTTTAAAAAAAGAAAAAAAAAAAAGATGAAATCCCATATGTAAGATTACGGTTACTAACTTTGAAACAAGAAGGTACAGAATTTAACAAGGTACGTTAAAATAGGGTATTTTTTAATCGATGTATAAATATTTTTAGTTATGTTTCATAGTGAATTTAGATGTAAGATGTATTCATGTAACTCCGTTGCTGCCATCTAAATTTTGATTACTTAAAGTACAATCTAAATTTTTGTTAATATTGATCTTTATAATAAAAGCTAAGCTAATTATAAGTAAAGAGAAATTAATCCCTAAATATTTTTTCTTTTTACTGTGAAAAGTATCTAAAAGTACTAAGAGAATATGTGGCCTTTAATTTTTTGGCCCACACCCATAAAAATGTATATATATATATATATATATATATATATATATGTAATATATTAAATATTGTATGTCCTCCGTTCTACCATTTAAACTCCCTTTCCTAAATTCATTCCCCAGTAATATTAATTTCTCATTTAAAACCCTTAGCCACAGAACTTACCATGGATCGCATGCTTTTGCATTTCTACACGTGTATATGTTCGAATTCAGGAGTGGGTTAGCATCGCGAGCCCCTAAATCTGCTCACCCTACAAATAATAGTCACATGGTCTACCTCGCTTTCTCGCGTTCACTGTTGAAAGGTGATATTCATCGGATCCGTTCTTCTGAAATGAATGGATGTACTTTTGTCGCTTTAATAAACGATTCGGCCCGACTGCTTCCAAATTTAATTTTATTCCTTTCAGGCTGAGTCTAGCTCCAGCCGTGTAAATATGAGCTAGTTTTTCCTTTCAGGTTATAATTTAAGGACGTGATGTAATGGGTATATTACATACATACATACATATACATATATATATATATATATATATATATATATATATATATATAGAGAGAGAGAGAGAGAGAGAGAGAGATAGATAGAGAGAGAGAGATAAATTCTACCCCTTTTCGCTTACCTGAGTTTTCAATAGATTTAATATTGAAATATACGGTGCTAAGTTGCATTTCAAATCTTATTCATTTCATAAATCCATTGAATGGGATTCATTTCTGTGAAATTCTGTTTCCCTGAAAGATTGAATATCAGAGACATATATTTCTGTCACATATATTCTGTCTTCTCACATATATTTCTGTCAAAAATGATTAGTTTCTAACTTTTCATAAATATTGAAAGTTTTCGGCAAAACAACGCTTCTGTTTAACAGAAGATACCTGAGCTATTAGTAAAGCTCTCCCGCCCCAAATCCTTTTCATTCAAGAAGACAGCTGTAAACTATTGATTTCTACAAAAATATGTTTAACATAGTTGTACTAGATTGCTCCTTTGGATTCTCACATATATTACTATTTGAAATCCTTATACATTAACTTTTCAATACTATTGGAAGTTTTCAGCAATACAAAAAATTTTCTTTGTCAGAAGATGCTTGAGCTGTTTTTCTTTCTTTCTTGAAATTTCTTTCTCACGAAAAAAAAAAAGGAATTTTTAGTAACAGAACGATGCTATGTGATTTAAAATTTCATATCGCTGGGATCACAACGGCCGGGATTTTACTTTTTGCTTTGAAACTACTGCAAAATTCTTCATTCTTCAATTTATTAGTAAAGGGAAAGTTTCTCGTCAGTAAGCGCACATGCACGGAAATTTTTCCGATCTTTTTTTTTTTTCATCAATACTTTTTTCCTTGTTTAAGTTTCTTCTAAAAAATTCTGACAGTGTAGCTGCTGCATTCTTCGTATGGCAAATATGAGAATACGCACCATCCGTTTTGCATACTTTTCATAGAAACAGGTTTTTCTCAGGGGTAAACCATCTGGAAGAGCAAAAATTTAAAATGAATTGTTTGAAACTGAATAGAGATATTTTCTTATCTTTAGAACTTCATGCACTATCTATTATCTATAACGATGACCAATAAATGTACTGTTCACTTTAGAGGATTCTTAAACTGAGGTTTTTATTTCGACAATGTTGAGTTCTTGACATTATAAACTTTAGAATATTATATAGCTCTTCCTCCATCTCCATTCTTTTTATGAGTGTATGTATATATATATATATATATATATATATATATATATATATATATATATATATATATATCTGAGGTTAGCAAATTTTTATCTCAACATGCAGACTACAAAAATAAATTACAAAATCGTTTCCATAAAGTGCGAACGACCTTCTGCATATATATATATATATATATATATATATATATATATATATATATATATATATATATATAGATAGATAGATATAGAGTGGAGATACAGTCGGTCTGGCGAAGTGTTCATCCAGGAAAGTACTGAAGAAATTTAGGAGAGAAGCACAAATTCCAAATCGTGTTTTATTTATCAGAGGGCATTGACTGCAGTGGTCATTTGGACTTGCCCGGTGTCCATGCAACAGGACGGCGTGCGGAGAGCTGTTTACATGACGACAAAGTTAAGAGAAGAGCCGTCGTGACCACCGGATTTCTGGCGTCCGTGGACAGCAGATCTGACAGCAATGAGAGTTAGGTGCGAAGAAAGAGAAGGCTTCTGTTCAGGCAAATATTAAATGACTGGTGATCTTGACACCAGGGGGCCTAAATTACTTATTATTGATTTGGACGAATTTAGTCTTGTGAAATTTAGTCCACGTGTCCACATCGTGGTTCTCCCGGGGATTAACTAATTTCTAGATCACGTGCTGATCTGCGCTTTATCAAAAAGAAAGAATTTGAAAACAGGATTTACTTATATACAAATTTAATGAGGCCTTCGGGCTCCGACCAGATATTATGGGGATGTTATTGAGTTCAGATATTTCAAATGCCTGCTTAATGATCTGCAGGGCGAATATAAATTATAACTTACATTATTTTTGGGTTGCAATTTGGAAGAGGGGTCGTGCTTTATTAAAAGGAGAATACACTTTAAAAGTAAGTTGGGAAGACGCGTTTTCTTGTTACTTACTTGCACACACACATGCACAAACAAATAAACAAACACACACACACACACACACACACACACATATATGTATATATATATATATGTGTGTGTGTGTGTGTGTGTGTGTGTGTGTGTGTGTGTGTGTGCGTGTGTGAGCGATAGAGAGAGAAAGAGAGAAATTGAGAAAATTTCCAAAGGTTTCTAATTATATTAAAATATTCATCCTGTGTCTAAAATCTCTAAATACGTCCTATAAAATGTAAACATAGGATCGAATGGAACAGGTAGGGAGAATAATACGATACGCGATTTTTTTTCAATATCTGATTTCATAAAATTTTGTTATCCTTCAGACTGAAAATTTATCAGATCTGTTTATTTTGTGAAAGAAGAAAGAAAATTATCACGGGCTATACAGATAGTCTGTTACCGAATAATGCATAATTTTTACACAAATATAGTAAATACATTTTACCTAACTTAATAAAAAAATATAAATTTCGTTTAATATATTTTTGTAGAAAGCTTTTACATCCAACTGATATTGATATAAGCATTTGTTATCCAAATAATCCGATTTGTTGCGATTGGTTTATCCAGCGATAAATAAAAAAATAGCGCGTGTCGGCCACCTTATTTTATCCCGATAATGATTAAAATAACTGAAATCACTTAAAGTATTTACCTAAATAATATTAGACTTCGATATTTTTTATAAGATGTATTATCTCAGTCCGAAGTTTCATATTACTGACGGTTAACCTGTCCAAAATTCCTTCTTTGGCTTCCTCCAGTCTATTTTGCTAGAATATCCCAATACTTATGAATACTTTAAAAACACGGAGGAAACGAAAATTTTTTTTCGACATTAATCTCCGATGTACCTCCTCACGTTGAGATATATCCAGTCATAAAAAGAGACGGGATGAAACAGAAGCTGGAAATCCAATACTTCAGCAAGAAGGAAAAATGATTCTTACCAAAAACAATCGCCTTTTCGGAAGGTAAAAACATGCAGTGCAATCTCATTTTTGCTTTTCCATGCATCCGACCGTATAAGGAAATTGAATGAAAAAAAAAATCTGATTAGATTTTTCTCCTGCACGAAATATTGGTAGAAACTGGAAGTCCGAAACTATTATATCTGATTTAAAGGTAGCTGTTTTTTTTTTCTGGCTTCTGATGAAAAAAAATTCTCGTGAGAATTTTCACATGATCTCTTTCCGATGTATGTTTTAGTTCAAAAACATGCAATAGAGACATTGTTAAAAAAAATACGAGAGAGATTCCCGAGAGTGTAAAGAATTTGTTTTCGGAAAAGAAATGTTTATACCAGGTTTTATTATGAAGGAATTTTTCCATTTTTGTTATTATTTTCAGGTAAAGTTGTCTTTATAGGAATAAAAATCTTACCAGTAGAATATCAAGCAGCCGATAGTAATTTAAGTTTTCTCGCATATAAAATTTGAATTTTTCTCTAGATATTATTTTCAGGGTTATAATTTAATAGAATTTACTATTCTGAGAAATATATCCCCCAACGCATCTGGGAACCGCGGATTTTGACTTCTCGCTTTTCTTGGGTTCCCCAAAAGATTTTATTTTACTCCATGCTGTAGTCACTTGTCTATTCGACTTTCGTCCGTTCCCAACGGCAAATTGGGTAGACTTTTTTCATTACGTGAGCACCATATGGGGGACCCAACATGTTTCGACCCAACATGAAGGGATAACACAGGAACGTCCATGCCTTATCCCTTGTTCACTTTGCATCTGGAGAGGAGCGTTGCGTACCACCGTTCTTGGCGCCGCGATTGTTGGCATGGCCTGGGATTGGTTCGACATATCATGTGGTCATTGCATCGAGGTCTATGACTGGTTGAAAATTTCTGACGTTTTACGCTTCAATTTTTGACGTTTTCGCAACAATCCTGATTCAATGGAAACAAGGCCTTCGTATGGGTACGAACCCGAGGCTACACCAGCGAAATCTCTGACGCTTACCATCGTTCGACACAGGTGGCTGGCTTTCTGACCATGGCTTAGCTTTTAGGCCATACGGTTTGTATTCAATGCATCTTAATCGCCTTCAAACCACATAAACTTTTCCCGACAGAACATGTCAACTTTCATTCCGGTGTGGGTTATATAAACTCCCGTTTGTCAGACACCTGTAAAAATTAACAGATATTACATACACTTCTCAAATATTGTACGTCTAGCCTTCTTGCTGCATATGCCATACTGAGCGACCCATAATAAGCACGAAACCTAGGTCAGTGATTGATGGGTTCGCTGGAGATGACAATCTTTGAATAAATGTCCTCTCTTTTAGGATGATTTCAATGCAGAATTATTGATTTTTCTTTACTGAAATGTTAGTAAAGTGAAAAACTTAACAATCGTTTGGGAACTCCCCTAACAACTACACTCGCCTACATAAATTGAAATCTGAGGTGATTGTTATAATTTTAGAGCGAAAGTAATCTCTTTCCTCAAGAAATATGCTCTGTTAGCTTTCTAGTGGTTTAATAACGTGAATATTAACCTAAGACAGATAAAGTTGGACGGAAAAAGGCCTAATTTTTTTTAGCTTTAAGATCCCAAAACTATTTTTGGCTGCGGGAAAATCTCTTACATGAGTAGTTTTTCCAAGGAACCAAGCACATGTAAAATGAGAGGTAAACATGGCGTCAAGTACTGCAAAAAAATTCGTAAGAATAGTAAAAGTGACTAACTAGCAGTTATTAATCATAACCGTATATAGGGGAATGGCCAAAATTAATTTACGCAGAGATATGGTTATTATTTATGATTTTTATTGTGTTACACACGCGCACACATGTATATATATAAATTATATATATATATATATATATATACATATATATATAATTTATATATATATATATCTATACATATATATATATATATATATATATATATATATATATATATATATATATATATATATATATATATATATACTCACACACACAGTGCCTTAACAGGGTCACCCCACTTGGAAGGTGTGTGTGTATGTATGTATATATATATATATATATATATATATATATATATATATATGTATATATAATTATTAGAGGAAGCAGGAGGACTTATCAAGTAAAAGAAGTGTATACATATGTTTCGGTCTTATCACTCCATTTTAACACAGAAAGATCTCGCTTAATTTTAATACCCATCCATCATTTCAATGTTAGCATTATAGCGTCTGATTTCGTTTTAGCAGTATTTTTCTTCTATTTTTAGAATCATTCCTGTAAGAAAAATGATTATTTAAAAAAAATATACAGCAAAAAGGAAAGCATAATTGAATTCCTTCTTCGAGGTACGAAAATAGATAGGTTGAGTTACGTCAGACTTTAAATCGAATGCAATTTCACTATTTTTTCTATGAATTTTTTTTCTGTTTTTGTAATAATTTCTAAATAGTAAAGGATGATTTTGTAAAATATGTGGGCAGAAGCACATTCAATTTAATTTTGTTAATGTAATTTTATCTTCGAAATAGGGAAATAGATAGGTGAAGATAGATAAGACTTTAAATCGAATGCATTTTTGATATTTTTGTTCTATAAATTTCATATAACCAGGGAGATACTTCTAATCCAAATTTGTTCTTGATATTGCCTTTTTTTTTTAGTATACCGAAGAAACAATAAGATAGTACTGAATGCATCAACCTCGCAACTGAAATTATTATTTTTTTTATGAAAATTCTCTTGTATGTCGAAGGATTGGATTTCTAACAATTATTTCTCCATTTATTTACTTTCATGTAAAATAAAACTAAGTAGATTTGTTTCATTTTAATGAGGAATATTGTGACACTAAGAAAGAACTCAGATATAAATTACATAATCTAAACGCATTACATTTCACAATTTTCCAACCATTGAAAAAGCTCAGAAATATTGTTATTTTTGTATTTTGCAAGAGCTTTAAAACCAAAATATTTCATTTGTGATGATTAAATTGTTGATTTCATTATCATTAAAATCAAATTCATTGTTATTCTGAATTCTTTGTTAGTGCTAGCTTTTCAGTTGATTTTCCAAGAACTTGCAAATGCAAAAATATTGTAGATATAAATCTTATAAAAGGCGAACTTGACTACAGACGTCTTTCGTGTTAATATATGATAACGCAATTTCGTATGTCTTGATATTTCAGTGAATTCTCGAAAAGTGATAGGAAAAATTAAAGAATATTTTTCTAAAGAATGATGTTGAAACGGAATGGCGTTAAAATGGAATACGGCTCATTCTGTTTCAACAACGTCAGACTGGGATGTAAGTTTTAAAGGGCTCTATGAGTGAAAAGCTACACAACCATGAACTTTCTTACAATGGCAGGCTAGCTTAATGTTAGAACAACTATCTGCGGTTCGGGAAGTGCGTGGTTCGAGACAAGGCGATCATTGCAAAATTAAGGGATGAATTGAAATGAAAAAAAAAAACATTCATAAAATAAATATAGTTGGCTAAATGGATCACTGGCCCCAAAAATGAGGGGCTATGAGATGATAAGTTATTCAAAATGTAGCTGTTTCGCAACCTCAGGGTTGCTCTATGATTAGAACACGTATTCTGCATATCGGAAGCTGTGAGTTTCAAGTTTGGAATTAAAGTTATAGAGATTTAACACTTCTTCCCTTACCTTGGGTATGTATATCTTGAAGTGGCACTCTAAATAATTTCATTCAAACACAGTTCTTACACAAAAGCAATGTTCATTCAAGCATTTGCACATATATCTATTCTTTTCAACGTAAGCAATGCGTACTACTAGTACGAGATATACGTATATAGCATTTATGCAGGTGAAATACAATTCAATATATTCACTTGTTTAACTACTCATTCAAGAGAAATACACTTTGCAATACTCACAATACTTGAAAAGTCAACCAGCAGTGCTGCCACGTAAACTTTGGGCCTAATAAGAACTCGCGTAGGTTTGAAGCAACCTAGCTCCTCCCTCAACACTTCGTTTCTTTAATCTAGCTGCTTGGTATTTATACCAACCGCGTATGCCGCAATTAGCATATATATATATATATTCATATATATATATATATATATATACATATATATATATATATATATATATATATATATATATATATATATATATATATATATATATATATATATATATATATATATATATATGTGTGTGTGTGTGTGTGTGGTGTTGGAAATGTACGCATTTACACAATTTTTGGCTAATAAATGAACCTCCGTATTTAACCTCCTTAAAAATATGTATATTATATTTATTCATCTTCATTAAATAATACTTGATTCGAGGCAGTGTTTATCGGTAGATTTCTAAGAATGTGCTTAAATTAAGGATTATATTTTGGATAATTCAGTATTGAAGTTCTATTCTTGATAACTTTTACTCTCAAACAGAAGTGACATAATAGCATAAAATACAGTCACAGATATTGAATATGTATTTTTACATCGAATGACATTCACTATGTAGCATTGCTGTTGCTTCAGTTTTAAATTCATGTTCATTTCGCCGCCTAGGCTGTCATATTTACTTACACACGCACACATACACACACATATATATATATTTATGTGTGTGTGTGTGTGTGTGTGTATGTATAGTGAAACCCCGATTTAATGTAACCCGTATTTAACGATTTCCGCATATAGCGTCAAATTTCATTAGTTCCAATTAATTTCCTATACTTGTAATGTTGAAAAATCCCAGATTTAACATTATCATTTTGAAATATTTCTCGCATTTAGCAGGAAATACTCAATAAAATTTTCCTAAAATAGCCAGAAATTGTGAGGAAATTTTCCTTATCAATTCGTGCAATACTCGGAATCTCCATTTTATTGTCCTTTTTTACCAACTGCAGGTGCAATATTCGCCTCTCTTTGGGTAAAAAGAAGGAAGACCACCACAAGACAAGGGTAGATTCGTAGAATGCCACTGACCAACACCTTTTTATCTCATTGGATGCTATATTCTCCATGCTTTCTGTAGTAGGATGGAGCTGATAGCATCCGCTAGAGAATTTTTGTTAGATTTACACAGTAAAATTATAGCGTCACACAGAAAGCTATTATCTTTTCCGAAAATCACCAGGAAAGCCAGAGATTACGATGGCAGTAAAGCTGATTTTGCTAATTTAATTGGAATTCCATATTTAACTTTGCAAACAATTGCATATTTAATGAAGCAAAATTTGGAAAAGATGGGCTAGAAAAAGAAAAAAGGGTGTTATCGTTTGAGGAATTGGAAAAATTTCTTTTTAATTGGTTAAACGAAGTTCGTGCATCAAACATTCCTACAGATGGCCCCGTTTTGAAAGAGAAAGCAATAGGAATTGCTAAGAATTAAAGGATTCACAGCTTCAAATGGTTGGATAGACATCTTTAAAAGAGGCAAAATATGTCCTACAAGTCAACTTGAGGTGGATCTGATGGAGTCGATTGTGAGATTGTCCAAGAGTGGAAGGAGTACACTTTGTCGTCTTTGATACACGAATATTCTAGTAAAGACATTTTTAATGCTGACGAGACAGGATTGTTTTACAATCTTCTTCCCGATAAGACTCTTGCAGTAAACTATCCAAATTGGGGAAAACTATCCAAACTGTGATCGACTGTTTTGCTACGCACGAATTCAGACATCAGTGAAAAGGTCCACCCCATTAGTTGTTGGAAAATCCCCAAAAACCGAGGTGTTTCAAGAATGTAAAGAGCTTTCCTACTCAATATGAAATCTTGGATGACAAGAACAATTTTTGAAAATTTTCTTCGCAAATTGAACAGATACGTAAGATTATTTTATTTGTTAATAAATGTACAACCCATATTGTACGTTTAAAAGTTACAAAATGTGTAAATGGAATTTTTCCCTGCTAATTGTACAAGAAAAGTTCAACCTTGTGATTTAGAGATCATACGATAGAAACCAACTTTTGAAAAAAAAAACCCTTAGGCAGGAATTTAGAGGCAGGAAAAAAATCGATAAACGTTCTAGAAGCTCTTCATATGATTTTTTCAGCATGGTAGAGAGTCGGGGGAAAATGTATCTGTTATTTTGCAAAAGGTGGTTTTCCGAAGGACAGAGGTGATGAATTTGAGTATGAGGAGATAGAAAATGAAGATTCTTATAAAATGGGTGTTTTTTCTTGCTCAGATACAGATATCAGGGATTATCTAGCTTGCGATTCAAACGTCGTGACATCAGAAATTCCGTCTCTAAGTAATTTGATAGACTCAGAATCGGATAATTCAGATAATGATGAAGATGATGATGAGGAACATGGTACTCCTTCTGCGAGAAAAGAAATTCAAGTTATGGAAAAAGGGAAAGTGTTCCTTTCAAATCGTGTGCCGGACGATGACCGAATTGGCTAGGGCACTGGCATTCGGTACCAAAGTCTGTCGGTTCAAGCCCCACTCTTGGCATGGACGTGTGTAACCGTTCGGAATCAGCTTTACGTAGTAGGTCACGGTCTGATTAGCCCTCGTGTGACAAAAATCGACCGTAACGCTCCAAACCAAACCATAATTTTCAAATAGTGAAGGCCAAGAGATAAAAACAAAAAATCCCATATATTGAGAATGCGATTTGTGATGTAACTGCTAAAAACAGGAAGCAAAGCAAAATAACCGATTTCTTTGAAGCGTAATTTAGAGAACTGATGTCTAAATCCTAGTAAATGAAGAAATAAAAGGTATGTTGCCTATATTAGCCTTTATTTTATGCTCAATGTTTTACTTTTAGCCTACCCCGATTTAACGTTTTCCCGCATATAGCATCATTATATATATATATATATATATATATATATATATATATATATATATATATATATATATATATATATATATTCGACTGTCTTTCCTTAGAATCGTCGTATTTAAGTGTCTGTTGTTCCGGACAATCACATTATAAAGTATGAAACTATTGAATTAAGTCTAAAGGTTATAGAAAGAGAAACAAATGCAATTTAATCTGCCCCACTACAAAAATCGGAGTTAATCTCAGAACATCTTTAACCGAGGCAAAGTGTAAGTCGTCTTTTTTTCTAGGTACATAACCCATAATTTACTGACAAGTATAACGCAAAATACTGTTTGCTTTATTCCGGATTTATTTCTTGGTCGCTAGAATAATATTCCTTTATCTATTTTTTTTCCCCGTTGCCTGCTTCTTTATTCTCCTTAAGAGCGGGAACGGTAGGACAATTCTGACTCGAGGCGTACATGAAGAGGGTGGGGTCCAGTTTATTGATCCTTACGTTTCAGGTAGAAGGGAGATTTTCGAGTTTCTATCCGAGATATAGTTTTCGAATGATAGATTATAGACTGTAAAAAACACGATTGTGTACCGTGGATTATGATATTTAGGAATGAAGTATTTCCAACACACACATATCTTTTGTATTTTTTTTTCTTCTGTGGCTTTAATTTTGTTCGACTGCTTATATTGGATCAAATACTGAATTTATGTTTAATCATGAGAGCTTAGACAGTGAACCCAGATGTAAGGTTAGAGATTAAGCTTCAATCCAGATAATAAAGCATTTATATTTTAAGCTTTTAATTTGCTTTATGGTACTAGAAATGAAATGTTGTGAAATATACGAGTTGCTCTGAATTATAGATGCTATTTCTTACATCATCATATGTAGCAAATTCCTTTTTCATGCATTTAAGATACACAGCCATCCAGATAATAAAGCATTTATATTTTAAGTTTTCAATTTGCTTTATGGTACTAGAAATGAAATGTTGTGAAATATAAAAGTTGCTCTGAATTATAGATGCTATTTCTTACATCATCATATATAGCAAATTCCTTTCTCATGCATTTAAAATACAAAGCAATCCAGATAATAAAGCATTTATATTTTAAGTTTTCGATTTGCTTTATGGTACTAGAAATGAAATGTTGTGAAATATAAGAGTTGCTCTGAATTATAGATGCTATTTCTTACATCATCATATGTAGAAAATTCCTTTCTCATGCATTTAAAATACACAGCAATCCAGATAATAAAGCATTTATATTTTAAGTTTGCAATTTGATTTATGGTACTAGAAATGAAATGTTGCGAAATATAAGAGTTTCTCTGAATTATTGCTGTTTCTTACATCCTCATATGTAGCAAATTCCTCTCTCATGCATTTAAAATCAACATAACTTTTTTTACATAAAGAGCTGTTATCCGATTGGGGAATGATAAATCCCAACTATATTGTTGTCCATTGCAGTTATGTTAGTAACTGGCTATTCATTTTGATGCAAGGAAGGTATGCGTGCACTGAATTGCCTTGATTTGATGCTAATACTTAGAACATTTTTACACATTACATACCGGTATTAAGGTTGATGAGCACTTTCAAAAATTAGCCTTTTAATTCCTGCATTTCATTGTTAATGGATGGGATCTGTGTATATGATATGTATGATCGATTAGACAACTAATACTAGATGCTGATTAATGAGCTTTAGTGATCATTCTTTTGCGTTCAGTTTGCCTCTTTGCTCTGTTAGGGCCCATTACGTAAGTTCCTGTTATAAATTCATTGCTACATAATAACTTGAAAATGCAAGTAGAAAAGATTTCACCACTGCGGAGACACGAGATACTTATTGACAACTTTTAAATAATTTTATAAGTCACTGAGAAAGAGATAGGAGATACTTATAATACTCATATGAACAGTTTGCACCTTTCGTACAATACATTGAAACAATTGACTGACTACTGCTTTTGTTACTGCTATACAAGAATCCATTTTCTTAAATTTTATCTCACTAGCTGATAAGATAAACAAAGATATGCTGGTTTGACCAACAAATTTTGCTGAAACATGCAACAGTGTAATGTTAACAAATAGGCACTTTGTTGATAGCTACCTCCCGGAAATGCCTCATCGACGCTTACGAGTATATATCTATCTTAGTTTTTATATTCATATTCCAATAACTGATTAGTTTTTCTGTTGAAATAAAATATTGATTTAAATATTTGAAACATTTACGCATTTTGCTTATTTTAATGTTTTATTTTTATATATTGATGTTGTTGTTGTTGTTGTTGTTGTTGCTAATGCCTCCTGGTTGGAGCTTCCATTTACCAGGTCCTAATTGACTATTGGGCTGAAAGGGGCGGCTCCTGTTTTGAATTAGCACCACAAGGGTCGGAATACAACTTGGCTAAATGACCAGTCCCGTAATTTTGAACCGAGTCAAGTGGCGAGACCGGAACACTTGACCCCACACCTCCAGAGGTAAATTTGAGAACTTAGAGGACATTGTAGCCACGTCCTATTTTACGTGCCCCGGCCACCATCAGTGAACACGACGGTAGACTTGCATCGACGAGCATTGAACCAGGGACGTTCAGATCACTGGTCCCCTGCTCTTGCTAACTGGGCTACCACGCCCTGCAATTAATCTAGTTATCATTTGCTATAACAAGGAAAGTTATATTGTTGTTTCTAATGCTCCCTGGCAGGAAGTTTCAGACCAGGTCCCTATAAGCTTCCAGCTAAGTGTGCGGCTTCATATAGCACCACAAGGGTCGGATTCGGTCTTAGCTAGCTGCCACCTCAATTTTGACCAAGCACCCCCAGGGGCGACATCTGGGGGGATCGCACCCTCTCTCTCCCTCTCTGACCTCATAGAGGGGCTTCCGGTCTACGGCTTTAACGTGCCTATATCCGGCATAGACACGGTATTAAAGGCGCGTGTTGGGATTCGATCCGAGCACCCTCGGCACCAAAAGCAGGCACGCTACCACAAGGCTACCTCGAGCCCTAGGAAAGTTATTTTCGTGCAAAACAACCTGTTAATATTAACTCCTAAATATTTAAAGATGTATTTTTTGGGCTGTAAAATAAATATGCATATGGTGTATAATAACTTCCTCTTATTAATGCTCCTTCGTGCAAAGAGTTTTAATTTTTAATTCTTTCCTCTATCTTTCCATTATTTGCATCATTATTTTATTTATATCAAATTCCTCAGTCATATGCTTTTTCCTACACAGTAGTTCTAATGGCAACAACTTTCGATCTCTTTTGGGAATTCCGGTTAGGTACCGGCAGGGAATAGAAGTATTTCCAGTGAACATTTTACGTTACCGATTAAAGCTATAAACAAAATTTACCTCACCAAACAAACACCTCCAGTTCAATGTCCCCCACGTGTTAGACCTACGGGAACTAAAATTTCCCCCCCAAGGACTGTAATTCTTCGTGAACAGGACAGATACATCTTACCATAGGTTGTAGGCCAAAACAGTCATGCCGTGAGCTGGCTATTCATTTTGTTTCGGGGAAGTTTGCAGCACTATTATTTACTTAGAAATCAGAACTAATAAAGTAAATCTTGCTCCATTGCAGTTGATTATTCTTCAACCAATTACGCAATGTCTCAAATATAAATACATTCATAAACAAGCAATATTATTTTTTCGACCAGCAAACGTGATTGCATTATTCGAGAGAATGATGGATGCCTTGGACTAGCATCAACCCAATGTTATTTTCCTCTCCCAAATATTTAATAATTTCTTTTATAAACATCTTGCGTATTCCGCAACGATAAAAGGCGAGGAAAGTCTTTGTTGAAATACTCGAATCTGCATTTCTTTCAATCGCGCGAGCAGCATACTAAAAAGTACCCATCGCCGAGGAAATATTTATCGAATATAGTTTATGAAGTAGCGTCCCGATATTTTCGGATGATTGAAGAGATATGCGTTTGAGTAAACTTAAGTGGTGAGTGCACAATTCGAAATGTATATATTTTTGAAAATCAGAAAGATTTAAAGGTTCTAGAGAAATAGAATATTATTTCTCGGGCATTACGATAAAACATTGAAACTGGAAATGTATCAATGGAATCTGAATATTGGAAAAAAAAATTGTATATGAATATATATTCCAGAAGGATACAAAATAATTGTTTGGGTGTTTCCAAGAAAAGATTCGTTCTCAGAACACAGTTGGAAGAATTGTATTTTCTCTTTTTGTCTCTTTTACAGACACGCAAACAAATTGTAACTATGAATTAGGTGAAATTTTAAATATTGAGACAGTAGTCTCATATATATATATATATATATATATATATATATATATATATATATATATATATATATATATATATATATACAGTGGAATCTCGATCGATCGTTCTCCGAATCATCATTTACCCGTATGAGTCGTTTATTTCACCCAGTCCCGGTGATCATATTGCTTTGTTATGTTCCCGCATCTATCGTTTTCCCACATTTATCGTTCAATTCAGTCGGTCCCTTGAAAAACCATAGATCAAGATTCCACTGTATATTTATCTATCTATCTATCATATATATATATATATATATATATATATATATATATATATATATATATATATATATATATATATATATATTGCTACATTTTTTTTAAAAACCAAATCTCAGCTAGATGTATACTATGAAAATGTAAAGTAAGTTTAAAAGAAACTAGTTATAGTTTAAACATGCGATACACACGGAAATGAACATTTCATGTTCGCGTATTACCTTGCATGTAGTTTAACTTGCAACCATTGCATAAATTTTTACTTGTAGGATTATTTAGTTTTAAATTACACTATTATCAAAAATTAAGGAAAAATCACAAAAAGAGGGATAACACGTTCAAAACTAGGCCAATCTGTTTAAAATTTGAATACGTTGTTAAGTAAAAGGTGCTGAACAATACTACATTATGCAAAATAGTGACACTGCAGTCGGAATACGTCGATTGCGAGGAGCATAAAAGTGCATGTTTCAGAGCAAGGCGACAATTGTCGCTGCGAGGCTGAGATTAGACTTCTGACAGAGCCAAATTGTAACAATGAAATTCCAGGCATCATTTCACCGAAGAACTGCGATGGCGAGCTATTGGGAGACTAGAGACAGGACAAAGTCAGACAGAAGGTGCCAGATGTCTAAATGTGAATCCGTCTGTGGTTCATAGACTTTGGCAACAATTTCTAACCACGGATTCAGCATCCAGGAGGTTCAGCCAAGGACGGCCATACGCTACGACGAGTGCCGATGACCGATATTTGTCATCATGAGCCCGAAGGAATAGAACCGCAACTCCGTCTGCAAGCTCTGTCTGCAGATCCTCCCTCGCTGCAAGCTCTGGAAGGTTGGTATCAACGTCAACCACGCGTAGAAGGCTTCACGGAGGTGGTCTTTTTGCGAGGCGACCAGCCATTTGCGTCCCGTTCACGTCACGCCATACGCGGGAGCGTTTGCATTTGGCACGTCAACATGTCCACTGGATGCGTAATCAATGGAGGGTTGTTCTCTTCTCGGATGAGTCCAGGTTTAGTTTCCAAAGCGATAGTAGGCATATTTTGATTTGGAGAGAACCTGAAACTCGTTTTCACCCATCACACATCCGTGAAAGAGATGCAAACGCATCAAGCAGTGTCTGTGTTTAGGGTGGTATCTCTTTGGGTGGACGCACAGACCTCCATGTCTTTCCCCGTGGAAATGTGAATGCTCACACCTATAGAGATGACATCCTTGATGCTTATGTGCGCCCTTATGCCGAGGCAATAGGGGATGCTTTCGTGCTACAGGACAATAACACGAGACCTCACAGGGCTCGCATCGTGGATGTTTATCTTGAGCAGGAAACAATTCAGCGCATGGAGTGGCCATATCGATTACTGGATCTGAATCCTATCGAACATGTTTGGGACGCTTTAGGATGACGTATAGCTGCTCTCAATCCTCGTCCTAGGACACTAGCCACGCTTTCAACTGCTTTGAAAGAGCAATGGCTCTCACTTCCTACCGCAAAATTGAACTCATAGACCGCATAATTGACAACATCACCCATCGCTGTATGTGCTGTATTACTTCTCGGGGGGGGGGGGGAATCATACGCCATATTAAAGGTACTTTTTCTATACCAAACTGACACATCTGATTTGTTCATTGTATACATATGCTAGTCTCTATGACACCATAATTATCTGGCGATCTCTTTTTATGCTATTTTATACCTACCCATGTGTTGTATAATGTGTATAAGTTTCATTAAATTCTACGCGTAACTTTTTGAGTAATCGCTATTTTTGTTACTTTTCCTTAATTTTTGATAACCAGTGTATTATAGTTTTATACTGCGGCTTATAGTAATTCTTTTTTGATATTTTTCTGAACTGATTCTTACCACAATTTGTGGGACTTAAAGCTGACGTTATCTCTCGTTATATTCTTTTCCTTCAGATTATAACATGAAAGCTGATCCGAATGTCTTATGGTATTCTATGGGTTGGCTTGTTAAGATCTGTATGGTCATCTTTTTTTTAAAATGATCGTAATCTTTGAGCTATTCTACTTTTCAGTGTCTTTATTTTTCATTTTACTTTCAGATAGTTTCAAAAAGTTCATATCTTATTAATTAGCTAGTGTTTTAAATCATACATAACTTTAAAGTTGAATTTCTTGTTGAATTTTTATATTTGTTGATCTCATAAGAACTGTGGATATTTGCTTAAAAAAAAATATTTTATTGGATATAAAGAAGCATGCACTAGTTCATCTGAAGTTTTATTTTCATTGTACATCGATACAGCGCATTTCTCCTTTTACGGAAAACGGGAAGGCAGAATACCAGCAAGCTGTTTTAATGATAAAAATTGTTACAATAATAATAATGAGATGATGGTGATGATGAGGATAATTATTAGAACAGCAACAGAAACAACTACTACAGTATTAATATTAGTAATAAAAGCAGTAGTGATAATCAGGGACTCAAACTCAGGGGATAAGAAAAAAATTATCTCCCCTATAGTTGGAATATTGATGGAGGAAATTTAATTTTTTATTATACCTCTCCCCGAATTCAGATATAAAACTATCTCCCAAAATGCTATGGTTGTGTTGCTGATAATGATATCAACAACAGCAATAACGATGAAGATGATGAGAAAGAGGAGGAAGAAGATCATGAAGTTATGCTGATGACGATAATAAATAGCACATCAGTAGAAGTGATGTTGATTATAGTAATTAACCACCACAAGATCTACAACAATTATACTAATAATAATGTAACAAGAGTATCAATAATGTTGATAATTACCTACCTATACCACTCCAAAACAACAACGTATTATAATTACTGTTGGTGGTAGTTTGATAACAAAAAGTCATGAATAAGTGTTCTACATAACCTTCCTTTCATTCACTTAATCATATTTTAATAGTTGAAGAAGAGAACAACTACAAAACAAAATATTTTTAAAGAATACAATTAAGCAATACTAGCTAGATTTCTTCCTCAAAAGTCTTTTTAATCATCAATCAGTTATAATAGTTGAAAAAAAAAAAGACTCAACCAAAAATACACTCCAATTAATTACTACTTGATGCATGTCAGATTTTAACAATCAATGTGTAACAATGCCATTGTCTATAAGTTTTAGCATTCCTTGAAAAATGAAAAAAAATAAGGATGAACAGAAAGAAGAAAAATAACATGCATTTCGAGACATTTCTGTTAAGTGTTAATACAGCCCAGATACTAGTTGTCGAAATGAACCTGTGCCATTATTCATGTTTCGAAATACTCATAATCGCAACTGCAACAACAGGAAACATGTTTTCCATAGTCACAAGTTCAATCAAAGTTTGAAACCACCCCAATCGATTTTTACCGCACACTTCTTTCTCTCTTTGAATGCTACACTCGATTCCACGATTTTATATCGACATTATTTGCCGCATGAGAAGCAAATCTTATCGGAGCGTCGGAGAACCGAATAGAAGTTTCTGTACATGAAATGTAATCACTAGAAGTGTTCCTCCTCACCCTCCGATGGGGCTTTCCGGGAAAACACTCTGGGAATAACTGGAGCAAAAACCGGCGAGTCCATTGTTGTTCTACCTGGATCCGAGACCTCGCCCAAAGCAGTCTTTTCAGAGAGCGGAAATTAGAGGTGGTTCTTTCCACACGCACACAGATGTTAAGAAAATACTAACTCAAGCTTTTCAATACTGTTTTTATGCGATCTTTTAGATACTTTGCGAAAGGTGAAAAGCATAAGTTTTAAGAGTATTTTGATCTGCCGTACGAAATGCTAATGATTTGTGTTTTAGTTAGTAGACAGTGGGCAAAATTTTCAAGAAATCTGTGTAAATGTCCCGTAATTGCGTGAAATGTTTATAAAGTTTTTCTTAATGAAATTGACTGAAATACATTTGAATAGAGCATAAAAAAGGAGTTTTTATCTCATTTATTTTAAACATAAAGAACTGCACACCCGGTTTAAAGAGTAATTCGACAAATCGGAATACTATTTAAAGCGGAGCCTGATACCTTCTCCATAGAATCTAATAGATTGTCGTCGAAAAACAATATTGAAAAGCTTAAGGTAGTATTATACATACACACACACACACACATACACATAAATATAAGTACAGTCGATGCTCGTTATAACAATACTCTGCGTCCCAAAGAAAAATGTTGTTATAACGAGTGGTGGTCTCTGTATTCAAAATTTAAAAAATACATGTCATGAAAGGGGATTCCATTTGAGATTTTCTGCACCGGTCGTTGTACTGGATTGATCGCTATAATGGCAAGCCGTTATAACAAGCTCCGGCTATATATATATATATATATATATATATATATATATATATATATATATATATATATATATATATATATATATATATATATATATTGTGTGTGTGTGTATGTATATGT
>OU015491.1:63286586-63324086 GCA_907164885.2 Dolomedes plantarius
TTCTTGAAGACGCATCTCAGTTTTTTACACACTGGTTTTTGGGCAGTTATGTGCAGAATGATTTATTAGAGATTTATCGTAGATCATTCCACTTTAGCTTCCCGCTCATCTCTTCTAATTAAAAAAATACACATTTTCCTGCACGAAATAATACGGACACGGTCCCGTCACGTAATGTGTTCATTGACATTAGTGCAACCACCATTAATCATATGTATTGCCTTAACACCATTTAACGGTTCCAGCTGAAATATTTAGAAGTCATTAATTTATTGATGTTAATCGGAGTTAAATGCTTGGCTTATCTACATTATCCAGCTGCCAATTGGGCTGCCCTCATGAGGGGTTGCCCATAATTGCGTAGCAGATATGCACGCTCTTGACGAAAAATATCCATAAGCAGAATTTCGCGATGTCATTGTTGATGGCTGACAAATTATAGTTAAACTGGCCCACACAGGAAAGATCCAAACATCTTGATATGGGTTGTAAAATTTAGACAGCTTGAATAATTCAATTAAATCAAAGTTGAACAGCCTTAGCCTATGGCGACTGGGTACGCTCGAAGTAGCCTGTCTGCTAAGGAATTTTACCCTCTGCAAGCTATCAACGTTTTTCTCCACCAGTAGGAAAAGAAAAACTAAATTTTCTCTGATATGGGCTTGTTTGACATCAAATTATCAAAGGCCAATAAAAATTTAGAGAAATTACGCTTTTAGGATCTTTCCACTGCCAACGTTATTGTTGTCTAAGCCATGCTGAGGAGTCCATAATTTTGAGCAAAACCTAAGTCTATGGCTGCTTGGTTCCTGGAGGTGCTATTCTTTGTGTAAGTGACCCCTTGTATCCGGGGGTTTGTGTTCGAAGAAATTTTGTCGAGTTATAGATGTTCGATACGTAAATGCAGAAAATCAATGTATGATCTAAAGCTGTATTTACTGTAGCACTCGGTGTACATTACTGAAGATTAAAGAAAATGGCTTTATAAATTCAGAGATACTTAAACTTAAAAGAAAACTATCGACACAATGGTTAAAGCATTTTTTTTTTTAAATTCCATTATATAATACGAAAAACTTAAAAGCTTCTGTTTTATGTTTACTAATGTAGGTATAAAAATATCATATCAGGAGGAGGAAATATAAAGCTGTTGCATTGCTGGAAATGTATTCAAAGAAGAATTTTTGAAATTAAATGAACTTAAAAATATTTGAATTATCCAGACTTTGTTTACCGTCACCCTAAAAAATCAATAAATTTCATAGATTCTTTTAAGTGTTTTAATCTATATCCTTAAAGACACCGATTTCAAATGTAAGCTTTGTAAGATTTTAGGTACACAGAAAAGGGGAATATTTAACCAATATTTCAGTATCGATTCGCTCAAACAATGTTGTACAATTTCCCTCATTTTACTTGTTTCGCGCATGGTAAGATAACCGTGATAAAATCCGGAACTAAAATAAACTTGCCGTACAGAGAGCTCCTTCCATTTTGTAAAGATATGCACAACTCAAGCATACATATAGAAAATTATTCTAACAATACCAAATGGCTGGCTTAACTTTAGCTAGTAATCTTTTGATTGCAGAAGCCTCCGTCATATCGGTTTTCTGCCAATAATTTTCACACAAAAGAACATGCTTTTGATCGTTTGGGAAGAGTTAAATAACGATTTGTGAAATATGTGTGGACAAGAGGGGCGAGGGCAAATAAAGGATCTTGTTAGATCGATATCTCAAATAATCGGTGTATAATTAGAATCGGATTTATCTGCATTATTTAAACTATAGTAGATTATTTAATTTCCGTGGTTCTTTTGGAGCAGAAAGGAATAAACGTATTTTTCGTTAGACCTTATCGTTACAATGAAGTATTTATGTTACATGATATTCGAGTATCCTTATTGCTTGTTTGCTTGAATTTAATGGATAAATTGGCTATCAGTTAAATCCTATAACGACAAAGCAATTCAACATTTCATACAAAAGCAGGGAAATGTATTTTAGAATAGAAAGAAGCAAGGATAAATAGGTTTGAATGTGACTGCTTTCATGATTAATTAAAGTTATTTTTTATGTTTGTTGTTATGAAAATTTGCTGATGACATTGATGTCAATGTTTGTACAAAAGAGGCTGTTATAGAGGCGTTTACACCCCTCGAAGTTGCTGCAGAAGGAATTGCCCTGATTGTGAGCGAGAAAGAGACTAAATTTATGGTGGTAAATAACAGAGACCTTAACGTGACCCCCTTAAGATAAATAATTACTCCTTTTGAGGGGGTAAAACAATTTAAATATCTGGGTACAATTATATCTAATAATACGGATTTCAACCTTGAAATTAGTAACAGGCTATTGATGGCAAATAGATACTATTTTGGTTTGAGACGCCAACTAAAATCAAAGTTAATTTCTATAAACACAAAAATTAATCTATATAAAACTTTATTAAGACCTATTATTCATTATGGTTGCGAATACTTACCCCTAAATAATTCTAAGGAGGGTAAAATATTAGTTTTTTTTTTGGCGAAAGATTCTACGTAGAATTTATGGAGCAGTGCGAGAAAATAACATCTGGAAAATTCGTTATAACCATGCATTTTACCATGATTATAGGCAACCGAATATAATAAGGGTCATTAAATCTTATCGTATAAGATGGCTCTACCATGTTTACATATATGAAGACACTGACCCTGTTAAAAACTTTTTATAAAATGGAAGGAACTAGAAGAAGCGGGGTACCATGTACTGGATAGATTGATTGTGTCGAGAGAGATCTTGAGATCATTGGAATTAACTGGTGGAGATCATTGGAATTAACTGGTGGTGAATATTGGCATCTGATCGGGCTGGACAGAGAAAACTGACTAGGACTGCCTTGGCCTGTACCAGGCGGTCGCACTGAAGAAGAAGAAGAATTATGAAAATTTGGTATTTTCAAATTAAAAAATCAACAAAATGCAAAATCTGATGAAACATTTTTGAATTTAATACAGTAGTGCGTTCTTTTTTTGATTCATGTGTTATTAGAAATTGTATAATTTAGGCTTACACCACTTTCAGGCTTTTGAAATGTAGAATTTTTTTTTTTTTTTTTTTTTTTTTTTTTTACCTTTCATATAAAATATTCTGCTTGAATTATTTCTCATGTCAAAAATTTCAACTAATATGTCACTTTAAAGTGAACCGGATATGTAAAAAAGGAAAAATGATTTTGCATGGCGTCAATATTTTATTCGGCTGTTCTTTGACAGAAAGAAACCTAATTAGGGAATATGCTTGAAAAGAAATTGTGCCTAGTAATTAGGGAAACGAGATTTTCGTATTTACGAAGTAGATGCGAATAAATGCGAAATTTGCCGATATGAGCGAATAAATGCGAAAACATTTTTTTACTACTTTTCGGCAAAAACTCGGGGATAAACGGCTTTTTAAGCGAAATTCGGTAATAATAGTAATAATTTATTAACATAATTGCTTATCTAAGACCCTCCATGGTCTTTAACTGAGAGATTACACTATCGAAATTTGCTTATTACTTATTGATAAAGACTTAAGGAAGAGAATGTGGAGACTACTACAATGTTAGCTTTTAACTAAGAATTTTACTTACCTAACCAAGTAAGTGAAAGTGTTATTTCTTATAATAAATACGAAACTTTTGAATTTATATATATATACATACATATATACATATATATATATATATATGTATATATATATATATATATATATATATATATATATATATATATATATATATATATATATATATGTATATGTATATGTATATGTATATATATATATATATATATATATATATATATATATATATATATATATATATATATATATATATATATATATTTATTTGCGAATAAATGCGAAATTTTATATATTGTTTTTTTATGCGAAATTTACGTAACCCTACTTATATTAAAACGATTTGAGCATTTACACATCATTAAACTAATTGTTCATTTAAAATAGAGTACGCCCAAATTTTGGCAACAAATTTTCGTGACCATTATGGTTGACTGTTATTCAAACGTCCCGAAATATTGCATTATCACAAAATTAAATTGCTAATGTCAATGTTATATTTTTATTTAATTCTTTTATCAAATGCTACATTAATGTCTTCGAACAATTTTATAAACTTTTATATATTACCTTTCGTATGACAAGCATCTTTTTTCTCTTAAGAACACAGATATGCTTCTTATGTTCGTCGTAAATCAGTCCAAGGAATTGGAATGCAAGTAATTAGCCCCTCTAGCGCAGGACTAAATCAAAGGCTCTTTCAACTTATTTCCTTACTAAACTGAATTATCCAGAAAATATATAAATATGTAAAATAAAGAAGGTTGATTTGCTGGAATCAAGTTGCCTTGTATTTAAAATATTTATTTTCTTTTCAAGTTTACCCAGAGGAAATTAAACAATTAGCATAATATTGCAATCGTAAGTGAGCTATGAATTTTTATTATGATGCTTTAACAGTTACAATGAAACTTAAATATTCCCTTTTTAATAAATTTCAGATATTTATTTTAACAATACAGTCGAACCCCCTTATAGTGAACCCGGTTTAGAACGAACTCATGGATATAACGATTTTGGTCCCGACATTTTCCTATTGTATGTAATTTAATTAGTATTGTGTTAGTTTAATGTAATCTATTTTAGTCGATTTAATTTATTAATGATTACTTTTAATATATTTTATCATTTTTTAATACATCATTATTGAATACACATTGCAACTAATGAGTTATACATTTTGTGAACTCTAGCAGTTTTGTTAACGGTTCGGATATAGCGAACCACCGGATAGAGCGAACAAAACCTTTACTCCCTTGAAGTTCGTTATAACGAGGTTCTACCGTATAAAAATATCTTTACAAGGCCACAAGAAAATATAAATTGCCACATATTTATGAGGTAAATTTAGTTTTGGGACACAAATTTATGTTAGCAGTTTTTTCAACTTATGTACATATCGTTAATATTATATTTATATTATATCTTTATATTTCAGGTAAGAAGATAATTTTTTTAAACCCCTTTCAAGTCTCTTAAAATTATCAGTTCTTTGTTTGGTGAGTAAATATCATTTTATAAGTTCTTTGTATTTTAATATTCTTGACAAATGTATGAAAGTAATTTTTTATCCACTCGAATTTTTCCGATTTACAACAATTAGCTAAACATAAGAAACACGATTTCTTCTAAATTTGGAATAAAGAAAAGGAATATTTTAAAATAATTTTTAAAAAGAAAGCTTTTATAAATATTTGATTCTAGACTAGAGTTCCAACTGAGTAAAAAAGTTTTAAAATTTAAAAAATATCAAACAGCATTTTTAGTCGTAATGTTTTAAACTAATATTTTTTCTACCTCTTTGTTAATTGTGATGGAATACATATATATTTTAGGACTTAGCCGTCTGTAGGAATGAATTATATATTCATAAAGCGAAGAAAAATGTAATTTGTTTCTTTGAAAGACTGAATTCAGTTCAGTTTTAACTCATTGGCTGGAATTCTATAGAATTGTAAACTTCTGATTTTTCATTTTAAGGAAATTAAAATGCACTTCTATTTCTATTGTTAATGAAAAAAAATTCCAAAAACTGTATCCTATATATTTAAATTCAATAAAAAAAATTATACTTTCTTACAATTCCACATTAGAATTTAAAATTGGATTTTGATTGTTATAATAGTTATTTATTTCAGATGAATTACAGTTCGAAGTCCATATATCTATGAATATTCATAGATATATAGATTGCATTATATAAACACATTATTATAAAATAAATAAATGTATAATAATATGAATTATACAGACAAAGATTCATTGTTTAGATATATGTAGACATTTATTGTAGATGAATTACAATAGGAAGTATATGTATCTATGAATCTAAATTACTTCGAATTATCTACATTATCTATTTCTATGAATCGTGTTTGAAATGATCCCTCTTACCTCTTGTTGTGATTGCGTAGCTACTCAATAAAATAGAACGTCATGAACACATGAAATTCACCATAGTTGTTGTGTTTATCGCTAATATTTTTCATTGTATGAAAGAATCTTAAAATAAAAAAAAAGCTTCGAGGAAGGAATATTTAGCATCATTTACAAACCTTTCGTATTTATATAAACCCGATTATAAAACTAATCCAAAAAATGACAAAATAGACATTTATTATTATTTTTAATTTTAAATAGTGTTCTGCATGTTATAATTGCAGATTGAATAGTTTTCTAATACTTACAAAGGGAGTAATTTTCAGAAGTATTATATGAAGTAGTTTTAGATTTTTGATGGTATTTATATCGCTGATGAGTAGTATAAATAGTACAGTTGTGCTCAAACTTTTTCGACCGCAACTTTCTTTCAATTAAAAAATCACTTGACCCCCAATCAAAGTTTTTGGTAGTAGCAAATTTTTTTTTTAATTATAGAAATGTTAACAAAAAATAAAAATAAATAAATAAGCAAATTTTGACAAACTATTTTAAAAATTAATGAACTTGGAGTCTTAGGGTTTATATTTACTTTGCAAAATATAAATATAAAATTAGATTTTATTTTGTGCTGACCTTCTGGATTTGATTTAGGTAAATCTCATGTCACTAAAACTTCATCTTTAACACTAGAAAGACGGGAATTTTTTCTTACTAAACAGACTGAGCCCCGTCACTTTGGCGGTTGGAAATAAAATCAAGAATATAAAATATTTAATGTTTTTTCCTTTAAAACTGGTTAAATACTTTAAAATGTGAAAACCAATACATAATACCAATAAATAATAAATTAGTATATATTTAGCTATATTCTTATGCAGGTATTTTGAGCTGACAACCTGGTATGGTTTATCCGTAAAAATATATGCATGGCTTGTGCAGTCCTTATTTTTTAACACCAATATTTCCGAAGAGATATCTTCGAAAGTTATTTGCAAAAGGGAGAAGAGACGAAAATTAACTAGCATTTTTCCGTTGTTATTTTAAAGATTTCTGCCTGTTTTCTATATTGCCGTCAGATCCACAGCTTCCAGTCTTAGTAGGTATACAACACATTTTCTCCCCCTGTTTACTATCGAATATAATTATGTAAAAGTGTGTGTACATTTCGCGTAAATTTAGAAAAAGTCATAAAATTTCAGAAGCCTGAGGACATAATACAGACATAGAGCTCAATAGTATGTCCAAAACTGTCAAAATTACGGCAGCCGTCTTTCTAGTGTTAAATATTAATATGCATTTGTACTTCATTTAGGTCAATTTACTTTTAATTATCCGCGACCCTTCCAATTTTTTCACGATTGTGGCGTGGGTCGAGACCGACAGTTTGCGCGACCACTGGTATGGTGCATTCACTTAATGTTTTCAGAAATATTTAAAAGTTTGTAAAGTAAAAGTTGAATATCGTTATCTATTATATAGTTTTACTACTTAAATGTTTTGTAAAGTAAAAAGTTGAATATCTTTATCTATTATACAGTTTTACCACTTAAAAGTTTTGTAAAGGAAAAGTTGAATATCGTTATCCATTATATAGTTTTACTACTTAAATGTTTTGTAAAGTATAAAGTTGAATATCTTTATATATTATATAGTTTTACTACTTAAGGGTCTTGAGAATTTATAACAAATTTTAGTAAGCTTACCATATTTACATTCAAGGTAAATAAATAAAAAAAACCACACATTCAAATAATGAATAAAACTGCATGGTTTAAATCTGCCTCAGCTTTAAAATGGTTTTTCATTTAAATTTCATACACGTTTAGTAATGTAGATGAAATGCATTTTAAGCATTTCTACTTGTTTTCTGTTATTCTGAATAAGAATGAACGATGCAATTCTTAAACGTCTCACCTTTAGTCACGCTGTGTCTGAAGAAAAATCCTGTTTTATTCCTCAGTTCTTTCGCTCCACATCTGTTCCACCTGTTATTCTTGAATTCTCATGAATATCGAATTTAAAAATCAGATTTTCCGACCGTATCTCTGCGTAAGTAAAAATATTTTACTATGAGGACTTGCTTCTCAAGTTTTTCAAACAAGAGGCAAGTTGCGCGCAGATGTTCAGATATTAAATGTTTGCATTTCTGTGAATATATGTTACCTAGGAGTTTTAATAAAGGTGGCATGTTCCGCCTCTGGAATATCTGAGTTTTACGGATAGCGAAATTACTTGTAGGGTTGATAAATAATTTTGCCACTTTTGATATCAATCGATAGTTTACTAAATAAATATATATAGTAAACTGATATTTATGGTTTAAGTTCTGACTTTATTCAGTATGTTAGAATATTGTAAAGCTCTTCTTCCACATTCAAACAGTTTATTTTCAGGCCATGATTGACAGTGTTTTAAGTTTATAAACTTTGATGCTACTGGGAAAAGTAGTTATTATAAAAAAAAATGGCAAACATAAGAAACAAAATAAGCCGAATAAAGGAATGAGCAATATTATCAGGAAAATTCTGTGGACTCGAATAATTTTTATTTACTGGTAAATTTAAATATATCAAACTTCCCCGGTAAGCGCATAAGTAAAATATGTCACTTACAATTAATTCTGATGAAACATTCTTTGGGCGCGCTATCTCTGAACCCCGTTTCCGATATGTAATCTAACATTTTTATTTGTATGAATGCTACGTGCCAAGTAGAGGGTCTACTGTAGAGGTATAGTAGACCTTCTACTTGGAAAGTATTCCTTAAATAAATGTGTAAAAGATTTTTTTCACTAAATTTAACAATCTATCTTTATTAAACTCTGAAGCGAGATAGTTAAATGTTGAACAAAAGGAAAATTCATTAATTTTTAAGCAGTTTTATTTCATTCACACACGTATTTTGATAGTTTTAGGCATTTTTTCAAATAAATCTTCTGAAATAATTACTAACTCGAGAATGCTCTAAAGTAGTCAGATGAAGGTGTGGGAACAACAAAACCTTCTCGTACACATCTGAATTTTTGTTCCTGTGTAAAGGAAATAAGTGTATTATTTATGCATGAAAGTAAGATCATTTGTACTCGAACATGATTTACGTTGTGAAATCTGTCATAGTTTTGTGAAATAAACAGGGATACAGTAACACTTTTCCTGGAAAAAAAATTGGAATCAAAAGAAAGTAAGAGAGAGTTCATAATATTTTGATAAACGGTATAGTGACACATAGAAATATATAACTATATTATCACATTGTTGACCGGCAATTTATTTAAATGTATACGCGAGTCAGCGGCTAACACTGAAATTTCGGAATAAAATACAGCATTTTTTTTCAGAAATCTGTTTTCTTTATATGGGGGTCTTAGATTTACAGTTTAAATGATAAAATGTGAAGATTTGGCTGAAACTCGTTCGGTTCATAGTAAAAATAGTTTTCGAGTAAAGCAATGTTCAGTTGATCAAAAATTTCTCCGCTGTGACTTTCCTTTATCCTTAATCGTCTTCAGCATTTGCGTATAAAAACTCGAGTTTACTCAATACTGGTCAAGAATGCGTTGAAAATTTGTTTAAATACAGTTTTTATAGACTACTTACATTATGCTGTTTTATTTTTTATGGTAAATTATGCGCAAAAATAAAGTGAAATAAATTTTTTTTTTCTGTTTCTTTGAAATATAATATTTGAGTTTTTTCACGTATTTAATTAATATGACCATAATATTTTTGCATGCATGAAAATATGAAATAATAAATATGCATAAATTCTATATGCATAAATTTTACTGAAAAATTATACGTATAAGAAAATACATACGAGAAAAAATTATACTTATACCTTATGAAATTTGAATTTTTTGTGCACGTTTTTTAGTTTTCACTCCGAGGTAAACCAATATATCGATTTTTAAAACCCCTAGTATAGATAAAAAAAGTACAAGATGCGGAAAGTCACATGCCGAATTTTGCATTTATTCTTGGCGAGAGTTTTTCTAAAAAAAATTTCTTCAAACATTGAATTTTTTTTCCTTGGCGAATAAACTTCTCTCAAGTGCTTTATTTTTTTTTCTCGATGTTGAAAAACTGTCAATAAAAAAACCCGCAGAAACTTTCAAATTACGATGCATTTTATGTATAAGCTGACTGATTCCTCTCCAACGGCATGTTAAAAGCAGTTCATGGTTTACGTTAATGCCAAAATGTTATGATCTCTGTGGATAACTTGAATAAAACTGTGAAGGGAGAAGAGTTTTTGAGTTGCAGAGAGAATAAATACATCAGGGATGCGAGCTGATATATTTTGTAATGAAAATGCTTCTATGTGATGCTATAACTTGAACCTTTCATTTTTCTAAAGTAATTCACAGGAGAGAAACTATAACAATATGTTTATAAGTAAAAAAATAATCCGTATTATACAGGTGCGGGTACTTAGAAATGTGCTTATAATTCTTCATTCTGGCTTTTTATTTCTAGTTTTTGTGTTTGAATTTCTGATGTCTAAAGCTATTTATAATGCCTACCATTAGGAGGACTAGCCTTTCTTATTTCCCTTTTCTTTTCAACTTTAACTCTGTCGGTGTATTGAAATTTCTAATATTTATCATTATAAAAAAGTTAATTTTCTGGATTCAATTATCTCTTCCTCTTAACATCATGGCGGCCAGTTGACCTTGCCAAGGTTTTGTTCCGGGGACTTAACTTGTTGCAAACTACATGCTTGTAAGTAGTTAAGGCTTCGTATTAGTCGATTTCAATCTTAAGCTATAGGGATTTCATTTTCTTTCTGATCTTTCAACAGCTAATGAATATTTTTGTATTCTTGTAATTTAGAAAATATTTTAATAATTTTTTTTTTAATTTTTGTTGAAGAGGATATTAAATGCTTAATGTTCTGTAAATAAAATTATAGTCGACTGATTTCGGAAGCTACGGGCCTTGAACATCATCTACTTTCATGCGCAAAAACATAATTCAAAGTATGAGTTTGCCTTCAGAAAAATTCCCCATACCTAAAGATAGGAATTAAAGGTGTGTGAGATAAATTCATTTGTTGCCTTAAAACTTAACTACCTATACCAAAAGCGTGACGCAATCAGATTCTCTGAGAGAGAGGGCAATAAATCGAAGGGTTAATTTTTGTTTCTAGGGTTGGTTGAGGAAAACAAACTCGGAAATTGCTTTTTTTTTTTGCTGCCAACTTTTAAGGGAAAGATGCTGTTACCTTAAGTGACAGCCTATTGTACAAAAAAATTGAGATGGTATATTCTTTCGGAAACAATATCTCTTCAAATGGCTACTGACCTATTACCCAGAGGTCCACAACTTGGAACAAAACGAGATTGAGGAGAACTGATTTCTTGAGGTGGGAGCTGGTTTATCCCTAAAACATATTTTCTTATGACTAGGTTTATGCATCCCAGAAGCGCAGCCACAGAACATTGCGTCGATCGTGGGTACTATAATACTGCAATTTAACTGCTAAAGTAAGATGTTTAAACTCTTACTTGACATTCTAAATGACTGATGCTCTGAGAATCATTGCTAATGATGTTTTTCCGGTTCTAAGAGAGGATTTTAATTTCTGAAGACAACGAAAATTAATAATTTAGAATAAGTTTTTTTTATTGACTTTAAAGATGAAGGAAGAATTTCTGTAAAAAAAGGCAAATGCTCTGAGTTTTATGGTCACTTGAGTAGGAATGTTGTTTTTAGAGTTGAGAGATATTTGTGAATAGAAAAAAAAAGGGTGTTGTATTTTGAACATTAAATTTTACAAAGTTGATAGCATGTTAAGCTATCAGGATGAAGGTTAGACTTTGGTTGAACTTTTTTTCCTTACGAAATTCATATTTTACTGCAATTTCGCTCGTCCAGGGGACTCAGGCTGCTAATTCCTCAAGTGCTCTGATTTATTATCTACAGGGAGGTAACTCTTCCCCCGCCTTACTCTTCACTTATAAATCCACTAAAAACACCAATATTATTTTTTCCTCAGACTCCACCCAAAATTGATTTAAAGTGGAGGATGATAATGGGTTTTGTTGCCGAAGTCAAAACAAGCCAAGCCAAGCCAAACCAAACCAAACCTTTCTTAATTGTCAGAGTTGCAACAGCTAAATCTTTCTACGTTTCGAAGTAAACCAAATCAAATCAAATGTGAAACAAATGGAGGGACACACATTCTTATGATTTTAGTTCTGTTCTGAAATATATTTAAGATGCTAATTATTATTTTTCTCGTTAATATGTATTGTTAAAAATAGTTCACTAAACCATTGGTGGTTGTTTTTGCGAGTTCATGCTCTTTCAGTGCCTATGCCCTTACTCCCATCTCTTTCCTTTACCCGTATGACAAATAGAAAAGTTTACATTTGTTTCGTGTATCTCTGAACTTTTCCTAGATTGTGAATAAAAAATGATCTGAAGGATACCCTTTTGAGAAAATTAGAATGAAAAATAGAGTCGGGAAACATGTTCTTACTGTTTTCCGATATTCCAACAGGAAGGTTCCTTTTAAAATCAAATGGAGTTGGGCTGTATTGTTTCAAAATGCACAAGTCTTGAGTGCAAACAGCACATATTTTTAGGTATTTGTTTTCAGAAAATGGCATTGGCATGGAGGTTGCTATAGAGGATACATAATATTACAAATATTGAAAGGCTATATGCATTGTAGACAAGCCGTAGGTAGCTTAAAGCTTTATCATGCTACGAGCTTTAGATTTGTATGCATAGTTTTAGGTCTAAGTACTTTATACGTATATATATATAACATATATAAAGTACATAAGGTAATTAATTCTAATAATTAAAGTGTACACTTAAATTATTAGAATTTTTTTTGAAAAATGATATACAAGGGAACCAGTCGTGTACTTCTTAATCACCTACTATTTATAGATTAAGATATACTAAAATAATTTCAAAAGTGCACGGAAAGAAAGCTTTACGAAATCTCTTTATTAAATATTTCCACCCATTCAAATTGTTTAGTAGTTCTAAAGAAATAGCATTAATTATTTCTATTTGTTAATAAAAGTAGTTTTTATATACTTCAGAAATAATGCTTTTGATGGCATGTTTGGTTGAATTGACACCTTTTTTAAAAACTACTTGAATATCCTCCTTTATACTTCCTCTGATTCGAAAAGCTTTACTTTAGACATAAAATTCATAATGTAGATTTTACGGTAACTACACTATGAACCTTTTAAAGTGTGTAATTTGATCATTTAATTTTTACAAAACTCGTTTCTAAAACTTTTTTTTCAAGGATTATTAAAATTCAAAAGTGTTTATTGAAACAACTACATTTTTTGTAGTATTTATAGTAAAAAGCAGTGATTTGCATTTCCATCATTAACGTATCATCTAATGTGGATATTTCGAAATTTTAATAAAATACGTAGCATGACCAAAACGTTCCTTTTGAATCCGACAAGCAATGAAACCTGAATTAATTCATCTTTGGTTTGGGTGGTCTAAACTTAATGTAAAATATACGCTGTATATAATATTCAAAATCCACCTAATCCGGCACCGCATGACCTGATGTTGACGAAACTAGATTTATTATGTATCAGCCTCTTTTAAGGTTGGAGTATTATAAATAATAAAAATGGAATTTTTTGTGTGTTTTCTCCCGTAGTACTGAAAACAGAATTCAGAGAAACTTGCAATTTTTATATTATATTCATTGACTGAAGAACATAGCACCATTCATTGTTTTTTTTTTCTGCATCTACGTCTCATAATGTTCATTCCCATGGATTCCTACTTTTCTATTCCCGTGTATTTCATTCATTAAGGGGTCAGTGGACCTTCAAACCTAACTTTTTTTGTTTTGAATGGATTTGCTTGAAATTTTAATATGTGATTAGTACCATAGATATGTAAAAGTGGTTAAAATTTAATGATGAAATATTAATAATTTAAGAATTTTGAATTATTAATTATATAAAAAATTGGCCTAATTAAAAATGTCCCATGCGCATTTCTTTTGCATATAATATGGTAATTTTTATTTACAGTATACCCTATAGAAATAACAATGAAACTTATTGTTTATTTTAAGCATTCATTAAAAATATAAAAAGAAAAAAATAATAATAGTGAAAACACCCTTTTTATTACGCAAAATACCTATAAATCATCTTTTCAAGTACAAAATTTAGAAATTCTGAGCTACGAAGTATAATTATTTTCAATAAGATTTATTTGATATATAGTTAAGTATATAACAATTAAATTTCAAAGCAATACGACAGTTAAAAATGCGCCTGGAGCAGTTTGAATATTCGTATGACATGAACATTTTTATTTTGAGGAAAAACACATTTAAAGTTATTGCTATTAGTAACCACATAATATCTAAATTAAATACAAATGCCTATAACCTGGAAAGTAATCACAGAAATTAAAAATTCTTTTTGCAACACATTCTTACCCGTCCGTAGTTTCACAATTCAATAAAATAAAAAAATCGAATTTCCGGACAAATTTCACAATTTTGAAAGTCCACTGTCCCGTTAAATTTCTTCAAACGTTTCCCTGCACTTATCAATTTTTTAAACCGGGGACATAGGAGTACTGCGAGCGGTAAAAATGCATATGTAATCGACACGTATTTTTAGAAATATGAGGTACAAAAAATTCAATTCCACAAAAACTTTTCTCTTCTATTAAAGTTATCCTAGGTCTGCGTTTTTGTAGATAAGAAATTGACAAAAAAAATCCCGTGGAAACTTGGAAATTATGAGACATTTTATGCATACGTTTTGGGATTTCTTTCCAGTGACGTAAAATCGGCAGATGGTTCATGCTAATACAGGAATATTAAATGCTAGAAAACAGTTGAAAAAAAAAAATGATATCTCGCAGCATGAAATGTAAACTCGACGGTGATGGTAAAAAAAAAAAGTAAGTTATGAGGGAAAGTACTTTTTAAAGAGATAATTGCATATCATACAAAATAATATTTATAAATCTGTAATGTGATTTGAGAAATTGAATAGCGTAACAAAATATTATATAAAAAAACTTGAAACCGAGATCTTCTCTTTCAAAAAGAGTTTCAAAGTAAAGACTTATTTGATTTCGGAAATATGTATTTTGAAAGGATTAAAATGTGCTTCCCATCTCTTATATCATTTTTTTTTTATTTATATGACTGCGAATAATAGTATAAACTAAAGCACTAGTAACCTGTAAGGTCACCAATTATTCTTGATTATAACGAGTTTAAGAAATTTTCACGATATTGCACCGAAAAAGAATTTATTTTGCCAAAATTTAATTGAATATTCCAAACCATTGGTGTAATTAATAATTTAATAATTACAAGATAAAAAGAACTTTTTATATACTATGTTTTTAAATTTTCTGTTGAATCGTATAAACTTGAAAATTTTATGTATTAATAAATACTTTTTAAAATTATTTCGATGAATTATCCCATCAACTTGAAAGAAAATGAAGTTAATTGGAAGTTATCTTGCGTTTAACTTTTCGTTCCCGTCTCGGCCGATAGATGGCTGCACCTGTCTATAAACCAAAATTAACTGAAAATTATTTCAATTCTGCTTAAAGATGGCTAGAATAATTTTAAAAATGTATTGTCATCGTGTTCTGAGCTATTCTAAAAGTTTCAAATGTCTAGCTAGTCGGGAATTTAGTTAAAAATCGATTGCAAGATTTGTAAGGGACAAACACACCAACACACAAACAAACAAGAAAGCGAGTTAATAAAAATATGGAAAAAATAGGATTGAATGATTCCTCCTTATTTTGTGAACTAGATTATCTTTGTCCAAAAGAGTGTTCGATGTCATATGTGATAAATGGTCATCATTCGAAAATTTAATCGTAGAACAAAACGATTTATTTATATTAAAAAATCAACTTTCACCTGTAAAAGGAATGAAATTCTCAAGTTTTTGCGAGTACCTTAATAAATCTATGGTGCCCGGTATAAATGGCTTAAATCAAAACAATGATTTAAATATACCAAGTTATTGGCTTTTATACCAATCGCAGAACAATAATTTCGACTTGAGTCTTTTGTACAAAGAAATATACTTTTGTATACAAAATTTATAGACTTAAGCTTTTTATACAAGTCAAAAGATTTTTGTTTTTCTTTTATCAATACTGTGACGTAGGCAGTAATAAGACAAGCGTTTCACTTCAATTACTTTACTACGCTACCTTAAACTCTACAACTACAAAAAGCAAATATGTACAGCGAGTTAGAATTTACATGTTAGATGTGTCAGGACGGCTTCGGGTTTACAGACCAACTCTGGCCTATCAGGCCGAAAGACCAGCAGAGCTGCGTCCTCTCTGGCACTCAAAACAGATCTCTCTCTCTCTTGGAGTATTGGGGGTCTTCTTTTATACGGTCGGCGAATTCAAAAGCTTTCTCCGGCGTTTTAAGTGGTCGTAAGGGTCCAAAGTTTATGGGATTCCACGTGTCGATATAGTGTCAAAATTCTCGAGAGCCTTCGAACCACTCTAGTATTTATGCCTTTTTTAACGTCAGAATCACATATTACACAAAATTTATGGCCTCTTATCCTAGAGTTTATGAGACCGCTCAGTTTAAAATTTCACCGATAGATGACATGTTCATGTTGAGGGGTAGGAACAAGCATCACAGACTTATATAATTACTATTTTCGTGGAGTAATGGAGACAACGTCATAACACTAACATATATCTAAAAATCATTTTTTATTACTTAAGCCCTTTATACCGGGCACCATAGAAATACATGTACAATCGTCTGCAATTAATCTAATTTTAAAATGCATATATACACGGCTATATAATGTGTTGGATATAAAATGTAAATATAAGATAATGTATTCCGATATGGATCAACTGTATAGATTATAAAGCCCGCATCCTGTATAATTTATCAGCCGGTATTAAAAGATTCTGAGGTGAAGGAAAACCGATTCATCGATTTTCAAACTTAGTGGACCGGGATGAAAAATACCAGATGCAAAAATTCCTTTTCGAATAAACGCATATTTTCGCCAGCAAGTATGAACTACCAGATTCAGAAAAATGGAATTTTTGCTCTGGATAAAGCAGCCTCAGCACCTATAGTCCCGCAGAGTTGAAACTGATAAATATTTGAGCGAAATCTGGAAATTATAAGATATTTTAAGAGCTCGCTTAGAGATTCTTTACCATCAGCATTTTGTTCAGGTTATCGCCGGAATATTAAACTCGAGGGTAACTACTGGTACATGTGGAAAAGTTTCTGCTCTGCGTGAATAGTGTGTTCCTTCGTACTAAATGAAAGTTCTATGCAAATTAGGGAGGTTAAACAGAAAAGAGGGAGCTCGAATCAAAACTTATTTTTCAATTTTCTTATGCCCTAACTGTTAAGGCATTATAGGGTGGTACGCATTTTAATTAGTCTTTTGTACTGGATGAAGATAACTTAAGGAAGACTTTTAGCATAATATTTGATTTCATGGAAAATAAGCGAGAAATTTTGTAATTAAATTACAAAATATTAATATTAATGCCTGTTCGACGTAAATTTAACCACCTAAATTTTACCCTAACGACGTAAATTTAACCTTAACGGTAGATCGAGATTCCACTGTGTGTGTATATATATATATATATATATATATATATATATATATATATATATATATATATATATATATATATAAATATGTATATATATAAAAATATGTATATATATATATAAATATATATATATATATATATATATATATATATATATATATATATATATAGATAGATAGATATAGATATAGATATAGATATATGTGTGTGTGTGTGTGTTTGTTTGTTTGTTTGTGCGTGTGTTAGCTAGCTTCTCAGTGGTAGCTTTAATGATTGTCCCGCTATGTTCATAGACTTCCATAGCAGTCGGGGCAGTAAACAAATATTCACTTTATTGAGATGGTTGTCAACAATTTTTTATCAACCTCTCAGATCTTAACCATTTTGAGCTGTCTGAATCTTTCCAATAGCGTGCCCGTTTTGCATCTGATCAGCTTGCCTCATGCGTAATCACATCACAGAAAAATGTCCATTTATTAGAAAAGGGCTTAACATTTATGCATTTTCATCGCGGAATGAGAAACAGAGAATATCTTGCATATCTCATGTGTAAAATGAGTTATCCAATTCCAGTGATAAGTTTATATATTTAGTACAACTGAGGGACACTTAATCTGTAATTTATATGTCAGTATGAGTCATTTTCAACATGTGTGGAAAGTCTTCAGTACAAAAAAAAAATATCCTCGCAAAGCTGAATAGATTTGTAGACTACTGGAATCAAGGTATCGAGTCTTGAGTTTCTTGCTCAAGGCTGGTAACATCAAGAGTTGGATAGAGTGATTATGAACCATTCAAAATACAGGGTGCGGCAGAAAGAACGTTCTGATTTGGAACGTCAATAACAAAAACACAAAGCAAGATAGAGAAAGAAATCCTTTATACCCGAGAAGTACACAGTATTCCATTGTCATCCTTTAAGTTTTAAAGATTACATCAGTTAAATGGCGTCCGTCATTTTCGATGCAGTTTTGAAGTCTCTTTCGGAAATTTTGCATTGATCTGCGAACCATGTCCCGCGGGATTACCGTGACTTCTTGCGTAATTGCTGCCTTGAGTGCTTGCAAATTTGTTGGTTGGTGTTGGTACACTTTTGATTTGAGATAGCTCCACAGGGAAAAAAAAATTACATCACAAAAAATCATATTTGAAGAGAAAAATCAGGGTTTTCGAAAATAAATAAAATTGATATCCCTGCTAAATTATTGTGTCGTTGACCTAATAAAAAAAGGGGGGATGGGTAAATATGTAAGCGAAAATATTGCAAATATTAGTCCCTCCTACCGCCGAGGTAGTTAGTATACCAGCCTTACTATTCGGAAATGCCGGTTCGATCCATGCACCTTTCATGCTTTCGTTACATGTTTGAATTTCACATTTCAACCTATGCTATTATCCAGATATAAAATTCCCGGACAATGCGAGGAATAAGTATAAATAAGTATAGATTGTATAAACAAGTATATATATAATTCTCTATTCTGTATTATTATTATTATCATCAATAATCTCCAATGTTTTCGTAGTAAAGAAATGTCGATACGCCAATTTTTAAAAATTCAGGCTAGGATCAAACTACCGGTTAAAAAAAAAAAAAAAAAGGATTTGTAAACAGTTAATAGATGCCAGTTGAGGAAAAAGTTATACGCACCAATAAAAAGGAATTTTTTTTTTCTCGTCTTTGAACAAAGCTCTTTGGAAGTCTATATTTTTGTAGATAAGGAACTGCCAAAAATTCGAGCGAAATTCTTAAATTATGTGCCGTTTTATGCACACACGCTTAGCGATTCCTCCGCAGCGGTCTTAAGATCGACAGATGGCCTACGTTAATGCCGCGGTATTAAACTCGGCGATAACCGAACGGAAAATTCTGGACCGAAAAGAATTCCTGCGCTGCGTGGAAAGCAAGCTTCCTGGAGATGAAAAAAAAAAAAAGTGGGATGTATGTAAATTGCGAAGATAAAAATAGTTTTCAGGAGATGGTGTATCGAATATTTTTTCCGTGCTGTAATGTATTCGATCTTTAGATAGCATATGCTGATGAGATATTTGAACTTTTTTATTACATCGAATTCAAAGCAACATCAACTACACTTTCAGTGGTTTAATATTTGGTTCGATGCGATGTTTTTCAAGAAAATAGTTTAGAGTCATTTTGAGAAAAGACGCTGTAGGATTAAATGTTTTTGATAAAAATCAGAGTCATTTAATATTTGTGTATAATAATATAATTATGCTGTGGAATTTGCTGTGTTTTGAATATTTAGTTTCTTGGCCAGATCTTGAAAAGCCATTTTATCTAAGCAGGAATTTTATCAAATTTTCGGGTGCTTTTTTGTATACAGGAAAATTTCATTTTATGGTGGGGTTTTGACTGAAAACGGTGTCAGTCTAAATATTAAAGAGTTACGACGGAGGAAGTGCTAGATGTAGTACACTTCGTTTATAACTTGTGAAGATACATATATATATATATAATGTGTGCATGTATGTATGAAAGTATATAATTCAAATTCCGTTTGTCTGTGTTTTTTTAATACAATCCTAAACATTCGAATCAAATCAAGAATATATTAATCAAAAAATTAGAAATGAAATGATGTAATGTAGTAGTAATAATAATAAGGTTAAATTATAAATTAAGTTTAGGAGTATTCAAGTGCATGTATATATATATATATATATGTGTGTGTGTGTGTTATGCTGAAAAACTATTTCCCATTCCCTGACATACTTAAGTGCATATCTTGAACTATAAATTATAATTTTCATTAATGACTTTACACTTTTTCGTAATTTATATATATATACCCTTTAGCGAACTTTGTGCGAAAAATATCCCGTGGGAAAATAGACAGATTCCAGTTCAGGGTTAGAGTGATTACTATATATGGGAATGAGATGGAGATATTTGCTGACCTAATAACAATTCTGACCATATGAAGGGCCCGCTTTAGGAATTTGGGGTTGAAAGTGATGTATAAACTGTGTTATGTACAGCAGGCACGAGGAACTCCTGGTGCAGGAAAGACCTCTGTGCTCGGAGGGGAAAAAAAATGGTGAGCGAGGGAAGAAGTGTCTAATAAATATGTCAACATTATTTTCTAATTCCTTAATATGAATACCTCCCACTGTCCTTCAGATGCTTCGACGTTTTCAGATGTGTTAAAATCAGCTTTTTATATTTCTAGCTGTAGAATGTGCTCGCCAAACCATGTGTAAATTTTCGCAGTGGTAAAGGAAAAATAAATAATATTAGACTGATTAATAATCCATAATATAATTATTTGCTTAATCTGAATGAAAAAAGTTATACGCTCTATGGATTTTTAAATAGTTAATTTCAGCCGATAATTAATTTTTTATATTCCGACAAATCTGATATATTAGGTATGAAAAGCTTGGACAAAGCCTGTTTGTTTGAGCTATTCATTAATAATTTTGTTTAAATGGTAAGAAATTTACTCAGATGAGAAGGTCTTGGAATCTAATAAACTTCCATTTCATTTGATACCAGGAAAACTTGTTTTATTTCTTTGCATAAAAGGTATTGAGCTCAATATCAACAAATCAGTTGCTGCTCAAAGTTATGAAGGTTGAAAATATATACCATTCATAAACGTATGTTTAAGTGTATTGTATTAAACTATTACACTATTTTAAATGTATACTACCGTTGCGTTACACTATTTTAAATGTATACTATATTGCGAATTTCTAACCTGAAATGAATATTCGGTTCATGAACACTGTGATAAATTTCGACACAAGATACATTCATAAAAAAATTGTCTCCGTCAACAGATATATGTCTTCAGAATTAGTAGACTGTATTCGAATAATGCCTGTTCACAAAAATCTGTTTGGAGACAAAAATGCCTTAAACTGAAGGATCTCAATTCAAAATTCCGTATATTATACATACATTGCATATTATGTATGCAATGCATGTTTATAATACGTACAATGCATTGAAATCTGATGAATAATTCCTTAGACGATTTTTAACATCCCATAAAATTTTGAAGTGATATACAGTGAATCAAAATATAATATTTTAAAATGAATATAGCTTGTAAAAGCATGTTTCAAAATCTGTTCCAAAAATTTTGGTCTACTGTTATGATTGGATAGCTTTTGAAAATCAGCCCTCTTTATTTATTTATTTATTGGCAAAAGTAAATATTTAAAACTTGAGGGTTGATTGCAAAGTTACAACCATAATGTTTGTCCAAACCAATTTATTGGGTAAACCTTGATGAATGGTTATAGAAAATATTCTGTAAATTTTCTTTCAGTAATTTTATTTGAAATAAAATATAAATAATACGATAACGTTCTAAAAATTTCACATATGTATTATTAAAAAGTTCAGTGGTAAATGCTTAATTATTTTTGGGCAGAAATATCAAATATTAAAAATTAAAGTAATCAAAAAATGATTGATTTTTTTAATAGGTAAAAATAGCAAAGATTACCCGAAAACCTTTTGTAAGAATTTGTTTTTGTTAAATTCAGATGGTTCAACGTAAGTAGAATGAATAATAATGTTGCATGCATTCTTAACACATTCGGAAATTGTTCGTTTTTCTTATACCGAAAGCCGGTTAAAAGAAATTCTAAAGTTGGTTACCGCAGACATCAGTCAATTTGTAATCTGACCTTTTACGTAGGACATTAACTGTTTTGCGATCTCGATATTGTAAAATTATTTCAATTTGCTCTCTTTCCCGTTGCCTAATAATTTACTTACAAGAAATAATACAGGCTCGAAACCATTAAATACAATTTAGCGGCAACCAAAAACGGATCACGAAATGACGTAAATTCACGTCATCGACTGAGAAGGTGTTAACTAAAAATATGGCAAGCTGACGAAAAGAAAGTGCAAAATCTTATATAATCAAGTTTTCGGTTGAAATATTCAGTAATATAAAATAAAAGTTAAACGTCATCAGCACGTACAATGATTCATTGATCCCCGTTAGGTGAAAATAATCGAATTTATTTAACCTTTAGCTTATAGTAATACTATGCTTTTTGTCAAATTGAGATGCTTTATAGAAGAAGTAATAATAGTATTGTGCATTCTCTTATTTGGAGATAAGAAAAACTTACGACGCGTAAAATCCTTCTTGCACACATTTTATCGCACAAAAATCCCCTTGGGTTAGGCCGTTAAAAATTATCACTGGAAAAAAGAAAGTTATGACCTACAGTGGCAAGAAAATCGTGTGATAATTCGATCGATTTTTAGGAAAGACTATTACTGGTCAGCCAAATATACGAGTTCATGTTTCGTATTATAGGCACTTTAATGGGGTTATAAGTTTTAATGACAACTTCGTGTGTGATGCCGTTAAGAGGATAAGGTTTAAAAAAAAGTGGGAAAGTTTTCTGTAAGTAAAAGATATGGAATGATAATTTTTTGTCAAGATATTTTACAGTTGAGTGTATAAAATTCTGTAAGCTATGAATTAGGGTGATAAAATCATCATAATGATGCCTGAGTGAATCTGTATTTATATTTATTTTAACGCGTATTTTGTAGTTAATACTTGTGCTTTAGAGAAATTATACAGATGGTTGTTTAGGCATTTTTAATATTCATAATCGAGATTTATAAACATTACATTAACAGCATGTAAATATTATCTTTTAGTCTAGACTCGTGACCTATTTAGTATTAAAAATGGATACAAATTTCAGAGTAATTTTAAGCTCAAAGGTAATTTATCTTCGTATATACATAAATGTCCTTTTGCAAATTTTATTTAATATTTTCATTTTTAAAATGATGGTTACTGTAAACAGTTTTTGTACTCTTTACCTTACAGCAAATTATTTGCTACAATTTCTGCCCTGGTGCGTGTTTAAAGTTTTCTTTTAACTTTTTTCTAAATATTGTCTTATGGGAGGGTAGATTAATTATGACTTATGAATATGCATGTATGTCATGCAGAGGGAAAATTGAAAGATGGTATACTATGCTTACATCTTTTTTATCGTATCTTTTTATCACATGGGGTTTAAAAGTTTTTGTGAACTAAGCCGTTTAAAGTCTTTAAATAGGCATATATAGCGCTCAAGAAAAGCACATAGATAATCTTTTAGGTTTGAAAAGAATTTCCATTAAAAATGCTTTTAAAGGTTTAACGAGAAAATTGGGCAGTTTTAGTTTCCGGTTGAAAAATTTCTGAGCTTCAGTAAATTAGTCATTTAAGTCATAAAATTACGTCCGTGTAAATTTATAGGTAGGTGATATTAACCTTGAGGAATTTTCTTAAGCCTCAGTGCTTTATTTTCTGCATACCTAGTTTTAAAAATCCCGTGAGTATTTGAAAAATGCTTTGAAAGGTTCAATGATTGGATTTAATATTTTGACTTCCTTTCTAGTATTTATATAAAATTCTTATTGTTTTTGAAAGGAAATTTTAATGGGCTGCCTTAATTGCTTAAAATTCAGATAAATAAGACAGTGCTAAAATAGGTTAAAACTAGTAAATTTGTAAAATACTTACCAGTTCAATAAAAGATATGTCAGTTTTATATTTAAACTCATGTATTTATTATGAAGTACGTAAGCTGCTCGGATGTAAACAAATTTTACATTATTTCAATAAACTTATTCATCATATTTATATATGTACTGCGATTTCTCTTCATTGTTTTAAGCGTGGGAATAGGTACTTTAGGGAATCCCATTTCAGCCGTATTAAAACACAGATCTTTATTCCTGCCCTGGTGGGAAGGTTTTCATTTTACCCCCCAATTTCTATCGCTTGCCTACTGAAGTCTTTACACCTACCCGAATTCAGCCTTGTTTTCGCTTAAACATGAGAAGAATTCTTTCGAATTCTTCAGTAAATCTAGAAAGAAAAAAAATTCAATCGTGAGCCAAAACCTATACAGGGAAGAAGCAGATGATTCGTTGATGACACTTGCCATTTTCTGCGATTAATGATGCCACCAGATCCATTAAATTCTTACTCCATTAAAGAGATAAAAGACCTAAAAATATAAAATCAATATAATTTTCCTTTTTCGTCTCCCAAAAGTTCGCTCATAAAATTTTCAAAAGCTGTAGTCTGAAAAGCGAAGCATAATAAATATTGTAATAAAAATTCTCCTCAGGCAGGTTTGAAAACTATTTTAATTTGCGGATCAAATTTTGATGGATTTTTTTTTTATTTAGGGGTGGGGGGGGGTCTAGAAATAGAAATGAAATCATCAGGATTGTGTTACAGGGTTAATGCGATAACAGCTTATATGTTAGTGGAAATTTAGACTGATTTCGAAGTAAAACTCAGCACTTTTGTCCAGATCGAAATGAAATGGGAAAAGTAATCATAAAAAAAAGTTGGCTGAGTAAAATAAGCGTTTACAAGTAGTTTGTGAAAATGACATTGAACAAACAAAAATGAAAAGATGGTTTTAAAAAGAAAAACAAGTAATTTCTTGGTACAAATGAAAGAATATAAATGAGAATATAAATGAATGAATGAAAGAATATAAATGAAATAGAAAAACAGAAAGGTAGGTTAAAAAAGAATGAATGAATGGTAAGACTCAGAGGTGAGAGTTAGAGAGAATCGTTTAGAGTAGGTGATAGGTTGAGAGTAAATGGACAGGATGAAGAAAAGAATTTAAGGAAAAAGAAAATTATATAGCACATTCAGCTAGTATTTTATGTATTTTAATGCTCAAACACACTCTTAGAATGTTTTTTTAAATAAGATATACATTACTGCCGTAAAGAGGAATTTCCTATGTGCAATATGTCAACGCTTCATGCCATACCAAGGTTCACAGAGAGCTTAGTTCAAGTTTTCAAAATGCTAATAGTAAACTTTAAAAGAAATTTCAAGATTAAACTTAAACAACATCTAATCATAACAACTAGACGAAACACACATTGCAAATTGTAAAAGCTTCCGCATCATGAAGCGGCCATGAACTGCAGAACGAAGGAACGAACGAACTAGCGGAGGAACACAACGAACAGCAATGGAAATTTTTTCCACTTCACATCCGTTCTTTTATTGCAATCATGAAAATTATGCACAGCGCAGAAGCGCCTTCATCCTCTCATGACGAACCTTGCGGCACATGGAGACCACACAGATTTCACGAATGACACTCTGAACTCGGGCAGGTCCAACGACGGAACACTATGGTTATAACGACTCACAAGCAGAAAACTGAGTATCGAATCAGATCTATGCACCCTCCTGGGGATGTAAGGAGTCTCATTTTGAACGTCTTACCTAATACCTTTTATTCATTTTATTCTGTAGCCAATAATGCACTTGTATACTGGCCTTGAATATCCGCATTATATTGTTTTACTCCTTTCGTCAATATTTGTGTACTGACCTTTGTTGTATTGATATGTGATGTATCTCATTGTTATAGTTTTGCACTTTTGAGGTAATGTAATGTGTGGGACTACTGTACGTTCTTAGTATACTTATTGTAAATATTTATTTATTAATATATGGGTTTTGTATCGCGTGCGTATCGTATAGTGTATATTGTATCGTATTGCATAGTATCGCATTGTATTATATCATATCAAATCGTATGGAATCGTATCGTTACGTATCGTATATTATAATGTATCGCATCGCATATTGTGTCGTGTGTTATAATGTACCGTAACGTATCGTATATAAGTATCGTATCGTGACATAAGTAGCATATATGTATATTGGTTAATATATTGTAGTTTGTTTTTATAGCATATGCATAGTGTAGGTGTTGTATGGGTTTTTATAATTGTTTATTACAGCATGTATTTATTTTGTATTGTATGGTCCTAGTTAAGCTGATTGCCATTGCGAGATTTGTCGTCTTTCAAAATCATCCGCATACATTCGGGAAGGACGGATTATCTTTTGGACTTACTCATTTCGTCAACAATGCTGAATTTTTTTCCTCGTGGATGAAATGTTCGTCATATATTTATCACATACTTGGCCAACGTTGTATTATCATTAGTTCTAACGGTAGAGCGCCACTGTAACGATCGTCATCCAAGAGTAGCAATCGAACCCGTCTGTTGGCCTTAGAGGAAGGAGCTCTTAAAATTAAGCTTTCCTGTCGATGAGATGAAAACTCTTTCTACCCCTAATTCCGAAATACAAGAACGCCGTATTCGTGATACATGTTAGGATAATCTAATACGCACAGCATTCCCCCTTCGTATCTTCAAATAGGGTTGTTACAACTCTCTCAGTCTAAGAAAACATCCTTTACAGCTCTCCGTCTTGGACATGTGTAATTACATAGAGAGGAAACTCTGAGAAGGGTTGCGAGTGCTTAAGAAAGAGGAAACAGTTTCAAATTATACAATTTGTGGAAGAATAAGTGAATACTAGAGAGAAAAGTGAGAGATTTTGATTCGGTAGAAGATAATGTATTATAAGCTAAATAAATAAATAAACAAATACAGGTTCCTTGGCGAGCTAAGTGTAGGGTTTTCGATCCTTATCCTGGAGATAACCTATCATGGAGCATGAAAGTCAGCACTTAATCATCCCATGTTTATGCGGTCTGAAAGATAATAATACATTAACAGCAACAATATAGATGTGTGTTTGATGACTGCTAAGGAAAGGCTTTAATAACAGAAGGAGAATGGGGTAGATCTTTCTATGAAAACTTTTCGAAGAACTAACTGTCAGTAGAGCACGCATGCTTATCTACGTGACATACCAACCATTCCCCAGACTTTAAATACATCTCATTTCTTACTTAAATACCTGAATGTAACCTGCATTCGATTAGGTTTATGTTACAGCTGAAAATTTAATGTTCTTCAGTCCGATAGACTGCTGGAATAATGTTGGAGAGACATGCGAGTCACCTTATCTGTATTTCAGAGTATAGACTCGCTTCAATATATGTTCGGATTTTTTTTAATTGTTAAATTTTCAAATAAACTAAAATTGATAATGTTAAGTTTTTTAGTTTTGATTTAACTAGAAAGAAACTGCATGCGCGCATGGAAACACGCGTAAAGGAAATTTTGGTTTTTACTTGTAAGGTAATTTAAAACTTCTTCAGAAATTGTTTCCATGAAACAAAACAACAAATATTTGGGACACAGAATTTTTGTTATGACTTTTAAAATAGATAAGAAAGAAAATGTTTGGCCATGCTTATATAATTCTGATTTTATGACTTCCATATTTTATTAAAACTAATTTCTTTATTTCTACTTTTATTAAAAATTAAGACTTCTTAAAAAGGCGAATGGGTCCAATCTATATGGAAATTCAGAAAATAAGTAGCTTTTAATGGAAGGTCCAAAGACATCAAAGAAACATCGGTATTTTGTAAGTGGCTGTGAAATACCTTAACGATAACTTTGCCTCCCGAAAAACCTTTTATAAAAGCGTATTTATATTATGGTAACTGAGGATTGAAAGGATAAACTAAGCCTGTGAGTGGTGAAATGATGCAATAATTTTTTCGTTGAATCTGCCCTGCATTATAAAAGAGTATATTCGACTCGTAAATTTTGGTTTTATATCCATTCACTGCTTTCCTTTTTTATTAAATGTTTAAAAACTCATGCATAAGGTTGCGTGTATATGTATATATTAGTTGAATACCCGTGCTTCGCTACGGAGTACATTCAAATTAAATACAACGGTCAATGTATGCAATTAATGCCAATATATATATATATATATATATATATATATATATATATATATATATATATATATTTATTTATTTATTTATTTATTTATTTATATTTATTTATTTATTTATAAAAAATTGTAGCGGATATTTTTATGGACAAAATAATGGACTTGGTGGATTTTGATGGAAACTTGATGGATTCCCATTTAAATTAAAAACTCTAACGACGATAAACTTTACATGTACGAGTATTTTAAATTAAAATTTTGAGTTGCTGCATTCCTAGTCTCTTTTGAAAGAATTTCAGCAGCTAAAATCAGATGAATCTAACTCAGTTGCTGTTATCGATTAATATTTACATTAAATATTTATTTAAAACTACTTTTGTCAAAATCACTTAGCATCGCGTACTCGAATCCAGTGAAGAGCATGAAGCCACGTTTGAACTCTATATCTGATTCTTCCCCACAAATTCAATTAATCTCTAAAGTTATATGCACAGGTATGTGTTTTTAATTATATTCCTACTTCTTCAAAAATTCACTTGAGAGAAGGTTTTTATATGAAATATTTATGAACTTAGATCTTAGGTTTATTAAAAATTCTGAACATATCTTACTTTCCGTGGGGCTGAACACGTAGAACAGTTTGTGTCTTACAGTGTGCTTGTCATCGTGCGGTAAAAACTATACATAAAAGTTTTAACAAGGAACTCCTTATAACATGTTAATCATACCCATCTACTGAAAGCAGTCATTAAGTATAGTTTCTGAAGAATTTACAAAGACATTTTGTAGTTAAAAATGTTTGAAATATACTGGTTCACTTGAGAAAATATTTTTCGTAGTATTTTAAGGAAGCAAACAACAGAAAAAAAATATTCACCAATGATAACGTAATTTTTTTTATGTATTTCATCAGTAATAGGTTTGATGCATATTTACTTAGATATAATGCTAATGATTATTCACAGTTCCTTCTCTATTCTACTCGGATTCGAATGCCGCGGAAGGCAGAGGATTTTCACCCGTTCGGATTCGTTTTTAAACTTCATTTCCCTGTTTTTAGCCTTCTTGTTGCTAATAAAGGTAATAGTAAAAACCATCCGCCATCCTTATTTTTTTATATCTGTTAAAACGGACAATTCCATTTCCAATCTTTGTAATATGATTAATTTATTTTCTTTTTTAATTTATAGTCAAACAGTATTCATCATAACAATACTCCAAATAGCGTTTTATAGCGATTGTAAAAATCCCAATTTAATTTTATTTCGGCATAAATTTCGACAAGAAATTTGTTGTTCTTTTTATCAAAGGAAACTTTATTTATATATATATATATATATATATATATATATATATATATATATATATATATATATGTATGTATGTATGTATGTATGTATGTATGTATGTATATATATCCTTTTGTGTGAAATGTTGCATTTTAGAGCATCTTTCATTTAAAAAATCCTAGAATATATGCTCTTTTCTAATTATGCTACTTATACTTAAATTTGCAATTTCATGTTGATCTTTTTATCCAAATTTATACATTTCGTTTACGTAAAAGTATAAATTATGATTTAAAAAAAATTATATTCATTTAAGTTAAAACTGTGTCTTGCTTTTGCAAGTGTGTTTTTGAAGTAAAATAAAATACCTATATCATTAATTATTCTTTGAAACTGAAATATTTTCTATTTTTCCCCCTTAATAAACGTTTAATTGCACTAATTAAATTAAAAAACTAAAGTAATTTTTTTAATTATAAAAACTTCTTTTGTATTTGTAAAATTGTTTAGATAACGGTATTTATTTATTGTTATGAAAATTAATTGTGGTTTTTTAGCGATAATCGGTCCCATTTCTTTCTATCTCTTTCTCGCACACGCACACACACACACTGAAATGAAAAAAATCAGCAACGATATACGATTCTTTTATTTAAGATCGTCGCAAGAATTCCCCGGGGATTACCTCAAAAAAAAAGCTGCTATCACATGCAAGGCAAGTACATCATTACTGCAAGCTTTCATCCTCTGCTTACATTTCTAGAATTTCTCCCCCGGATGATAAATTCAACGCCATACCCTGCGTGAAAACCATGGCTCTAAACACGACAGGATGACAAATATTTTAACACATAATCTTGATATTTCTGCTCGCATGAAGCCACAACTGTGTGCCTCCCCCTCCAGGATTTTCTGAAAATAGCCAAAACTGGGGTGCTACTAATTGAAAGCTGCTTGACAACTGCAAGCATTCCTCCCTTTTCTCCCGCGAGAGCTGAGATCATGAAACCTCTGGTACACTCGTATACAAGGTTCCCCTCGAGAAAGCCATGACCTTCCCTTTGACAAAGTAATCTGCCAAACTGTCTGCAAACGTCACATCAGTTCTCTAGATACGGATCTCGGAATGCTAAACTTCCCACCTATGCACCTATTGCTGGGAGAGGGGGGATCTGCTGGATGGGCTGATTGTCACCAGGTTCCCAAAAAAAGAACGTCAACGAGTGAGGTGAATTCTGGTATATGGGGCTTTTCAGACTGTCGTGCGTGTTGTACTTGAGTAATGTCTTCGGTTGTAGACCAGATATCTCCCAGAGATTGCAAAAGAATGCAAAACATTTGTACCTTTCCCATTGTACACGTGCACCGGAGCTTCCTCATAAAGTGTTCGCAGAAGGGTCGCGTGAAAATTCTAAGGATTTTTTTTTTTTTTTTTTAAGTAAGGGGCTTTTAATTCAGTGCTTTTTTTATCAGAGCTTTACACCATGAGGCGCCACAATTTCAATAATTATGTTTCTGTTCCGGTTGAATATTAGATAAGTTCAGCCAAAACTGCAAAGGGATTATTTTGTTTATATATATATATATATATATATATATATATATATATATATATATATATATATATATACACACAGGATGTTTCAAAAAGAATCATCCGATTAAAAAAAAAATCATTACTATTCATCTTTTAATCCGTCTTGGTCGAATAATGTATAGCAGAAAGAGGGAAATCTCGAGTTTCACGCAGTTGCCTGCAAGTAACGTTAACGATCTTCCTTCGTCCGCCACTTCAGTGTTTGTAAAGATGGCGACTGTACAACAGAAATAAAAGAATCATCCGATTTTAAAAAAAATCATTACTATTCATCTTTTAATCCGTTTTGGTCGAATAGTATAGCAGAAAGAGGAAAATCGTGAGTTTCACGCAGTTACCTACAAGTAGCGTTAACGCTCTTCCTTCGACAGCTTCTTCAGTGTTTGCAAAGATGGCGACTGTACAACAGAAATCAAAGAATCATCCGATTTAAAAAAATCATTACTATTCATCTTTTAATCAGTTTTGGTCGAATAATGTATAGCAGAAATAGGGAAATCTCGAGTTTCACGCAGCTGCCTACAAGTAGCGCTAACGCTCTTCCATCGCCCGTCACTTCAGTATTTGTGAAGATGACGACTGCACAACAGAAATCATTTTTTGTTCTACGCTTTGTGAAGTGTAAGTCCGTAACAACTGTTCAGCGTGATTTTCGTTGACAAAATCCTGGTAGATTGAAATTCCTACATCTCAGAGCATTAGGTGATGGTAGAAACAATTCCAAGACACGGGTTGTCAGTGACACATCACAGCCGTGGATGCAGTGTCTCCAGACATCCTCACAAAAGTTTTGGTCGATCTGCCTACCATATAGGCATATGTCGTGCATCCAAAGGTGGGCATATTGAGTACCTTTAATTTGGTCTGTAAAAAAAAAATTTATGATTAGCCATATAATATAAAATTAATTTTAAGTTTCTGTGTTCAATATTTCTCATAATATACTTATTTCAAATCGGGTGATTCTTTTTTAAACACCTTGTATATTCATTCTTGGGCCCGTATTCTTAGGATACATGCTATCCCAACCCGTAAGGAAAAAGTTAAGCATTTCGTAACATATATGTTTGTGTAAAGTACCAATCTAGAAGTTTCCTGAAGTTCATAATAAATCTAATCGAGGCAAAAAACACTCAATAAATTACTGCAAAAATGAGATAATTTAATAAGGACTGAGTACTGAGGCAAAGAGGATAATCAAAGAATGAAGGTCAACATGTGTACATGACACAAGAATTCCGATTAAAAGCGTATTTATGAGTAGCTGTCCTTTTACGCTCAGAAGAACTTTGCTGATTATGAGAATTTAGGTTTACGCAGCTCCAAAACCTAGATATCTCCTTCGTTACAACTGCCCACACCATAAACATACGGAAGATCTGTTTATTTTAATAGCCGGGTGTTTCCGGTTACAAGAGCAAATTATCTAGTACTAAAGTTTGAATTGTGCAGTTACTTTAAAAGATTAGAGAGGCGCTTTGAAATAGACTTGGAATTGTTTGCACAAACACTGAACTTCCGTCTATCCATCAGCGGATTTTCCGTTTTGAGGTTTATTCGTGCATCACAGAATTAAAATGTTGGTAATAAAATACAAATTGTTCAAATGAATGCCTTAAAAGGCTCATAATCAAATGTATATAACAGAATTTTCCAGCCGAAATACTGAAAATCTGCAAATTTAGTATGATTTTAATTAGACAATTTTCATCATTTTATTTAGTTTAATTAAAGGTTCTTCATTTTTCTTTCATATAAATCAAGTAATATTACCCAACAGAACCTTTTAAATTAAGAGAAATATTTTATTTGTGTTTTAGATGCACATCTTCGACAATAATGATTTTCTAAGAAATATTCATATTTTGCCTTCAGCACTAATTGGTGGCAGTATCTTAAAAAAGTAATTTTAGTTTTTTGTTGTTTTACTTCGCATTAAATATTTCAAGGCATTTTTAAGACAAATACACTCTAATAGCTCCCCGTTTGTTCAGTAATGATAGGTATTATATCAAATAAAACGTTTTTTTTAAAAAGCAAAATGAGTGACTGATTATTGTCGCTAAAAGAATTAACACCATCGGTTTCTATTTATAAACTATGTATAGTTATATTTGCGAGTGCGCGTATGTGTTTAAGTTTATTTGAAATACATAAAATTTCCTATGGGTATCCACGAGTGCAGAAGAAGAAAATGAATGAAATTTAGTAGAACGAAGAAAAATCTAAACTGTTCAAAGAATGCTAATGTACTTTTAAAAGAAGTTACGGTTCAGAAAACTGGTAATGGAGGAAAGATCTAAATTCGGTACAGAAAGAATGGAGATAAAGGAGTGGTGGAGAAACTTTTCTTGCTCGTTGAAGAAAGATTTTGTTATGTGATAAATAGCTCCCGTACTGTTCCTTTCCACGAATTCCATTTCATTCTCTTAGCTTTTAACTTCTTATATGTTTGTATACGTATATATTTACGTAAGGTATTTGTATAAATCTCATGTTGCTGTCATTCATCTGTCTAATCATCCTATGTTGCTATGGGAGATATAAATAATATACGAATGCAGTACAGTACAAAACTTTACAACTAATACAATAGTTTACTAGATTAAGAAACGGAGCAATGTTTCAAAAATAGTATTTCACGAGAATATATACGTGTTTTTTTGGCTGTCGGCTGGAAACTATTTCATTATATAAGTATAAATAATACACGAATGTAATACAATACAAAACTTTACAACTTATGCATTAGTTTACAAGAGTAACAAACGAAGCAGTGTTTCACAAATATTTTACGAGAATATATACGTGTTTATTGGCTGTCGGCTGGAAACAATTTCATTATATAACCATAAATAATATCAATACAGTACACAACTTTACAACTTATACTATAGTTTACAAGAGCAAGAAATGAAGCAGTGTTTCACAAATATTTCACGAGAATATATACGTGTTTATTGGCTGTCGGCCGGAAACAATCTCATTATTTAAGTACAAATAATATGCGAAAGCAATACAGTACAAAACTTTACAGCCAATACAATAGTTTACAAGAGCAAGAAATGAAGCAGTGTTTCACAAATATTTCACTAGAATATATACGTGTTTATTGGCTGTCGGCTGGAAAAATTTCATTATTTAAGTATAAATAATATATGAATACAATACAGTACAAAACTTTACAACTGACACAATAGTTTACAAGAACAAGAAACGAAGCAATGTTTCAAAAATATTTCACGAGAATATATACGTGTTTATTGGCTGTCGGCTGGAAACAATTTCGTTATAAAAGTATAAATAATATACGAATACAATACAGTACAAAACTTTACAACTGACACAATAGTTTACAAGAGCAAGAAACGAAGCAGTGTTTCACAAATATTTCACGAAAATATATGTCTTTATTGGCTGTCGGCTGGAAATAATTTCATTATATAAGTTTTAATCCCATCTTTCCTGTTCCGAATGCGTGAGAGTGCGTGTCCGTGGAGATATTGTACTATCATATGAGTATAAAATCGTGGGTACGTTAACACTATCTCTAACTATAGGCATTGATTTTTGAATGCACCCCAACTAAGCTTTATTTGAAAATTTTGATGAATTGTAAAAGGAAAGAATTTTTTAAAAAATCAAAATTGCAGAACTATTAAAAAACTATATATACGTACTAATTGCTAAGAATGCATGTCGTTGGTATTGTAAAATTATTTCTTTCAAAACAACCAGCGAAAAGGTATGAATTTTTAGTCCTTGACGGTTTCTGTAAGTATGCAGTTCAATTTCAATTTTCTTTTTAACTTGCACTTTACAATTTCAATTATAATTTTTTATATAAAATATTAAATTATAATATTTCACCATAAAATTATCTCTAAAATTTTCTCGGCGATAGAATTACGAGGCATCATTTTCAAGTTTTATAACTGACAGTCGTCTCACTTCCACCCTAATAACATATTCTTAAAAATGTTCTGTTAAAGAGATTAAAAAAGAATTTTAAATTACATATGAATTCAGAAAGCTCTATATAAATGCGTTTTTCAAAAGCAGCGCGAACATTTTATTGAATAATTTATGAGCAAATATGACAAAATAGCTACATATGTATTAATCTTTTGTTGCCAAATCAGAATACATGCTTCAATCTCTTGTAAAGATTTATAGTTCAAATATTTCATCATTGCTGAAATGCAGGTAATGGGGAAATCTTTAAACTATCAACCATTTGTCTAGAAATAATTTCTCTCAATAGAATCCATATGTGATATGAATATAACAAGGAAATACCATTATTTTTAAGTCATGCTGTATTTTATATTTGTATTATGTGAATATAGTAGAAAGGCCTTTTTTATATTTTTATTAAATTATATTAAAACGCATAAAATAAATTGAATTTTACTTCAAGTTACTTATATAAAACGAAACTTAGTAAAATAAATTTCCGGTATTAAAAACTTGAGTGCTGATGTGCTTAAATATTCCTGGAATTCTAAGGGAAGGCAATTTAAATCATTCACACAAATTCGTACATAATCTAAACACTTTTTAAAATAAAAATCTAAAAGTTTTTTTCTATGACGACAACTCTACTTTACGGATTACTAGACACGTTTGAAATTTTATTCTAACAAGTGCTTTCTCCCTTGAATAAATTTAGAAGAATATGTGAGAAATCACTTTTTTTAGCTTCTTTAGTGTGCTGTTGATCAGCTGTTTACGTGGCAGAGAGAAACAGTATTCTCAACTTTGTTAAAAACTACTTGGCATTTTTCTATGAAGTTCGAACAGTTACATTGTTGTGCAAGTTGAGAAAAGTGGTACAGTGGAACCTCGATATAATCGAATTCCTTGATAAATTGAAGTTTTTCCCATTCCCCTTGAACTTGCCTAACACTCTCAGGTTATTAAATCGAACCTCGGTGTATCGAAATCCTCGATAATTCGAAGTTTTCTTGTCCCCCCCCCCCCCCCCGAGGTTCGATATATCGAGGTATCACTGTAATAGAATATTTTAACTAAAACTAAACTAAACTCATTGCGCAACAGACCGCTGTACACTAAGGCCGGAGGTGCCCATATCCGCTTTCTTGACCTTGAGCTTTTGGGTGCCATGTAGCATATGTCTCAGTCAGGTGGTCAACCTGACGTAGGACCCACAGAGTTTAGTTCACAAGCATGCTTGGTCCTCATTTTATCGACCCACTCAAGGGATGAAAGAATATTTTGACTAATCAATTGTATTGTGTTACTCAAAATTGAATTTAGACATTGTTTTAAGGGCCATTCCTCTAGTTTATTTTGACAGTCAACATCACAATAAACATTGAGGTTAACATGGCCCATGCATTAGATTTTCAAGAATAACACGCTAACACATCGTGACATTATAGAGTGAATATATTTTCAAACGGGCTAGAAATTTGGAAGAACGTAAAAATGATTTTTCATTCTGGTATGTTAGGTAGATGAGGCCTAAATTACCTAGCCAGATGCTGCGACTGGATGCTTTTCTCTAAGGCAGTAATTCCGAACTGGTGGTACGCGTACCACTCACTGGTTGAACATGAGAGAATTTGAGGTGGCACGCAGAAAACGTCTTAAGATTAAAGATAAGCACAATTGAACTTTACATAGAAGCTCTAATAAGAAATAAGAATAAGCAACAACAAGTTTCTCATTAAGTCTCCTAATAAAGACATTTTTGTGGTGGGAAACTGCATTTTCCATTTGTTAATAACAATTACGTATAAACGGCCTTTTCTAATTTTGTGGATTTATTTTCTGTTTTTGTTTTTTTTCTACTTGAATAAATTTTGTAAAATTATTCATATGTGTATAGAATTTATTTGACCCCCCTCCTCAAAAGTTATGACATAACCAGTGGTGCGCCACGATCCTATAAAGTTCTCAGTTGGTACTCAAGTATAAAAAGGTTGGGAATCACTGCTTTAAGGTATTTCTAAACGACATTGTGATATCTGTTGTTTTACCCTATATCTTTGCGTGCTATTGGACCGAACATACGTATTTTCATAAATGTGTAAATGCATACGTACATTCGTAAATATAAAGACTTTCCTCTTTAGAAAATGTATGATCTAATTATATTATAATAAATGAGCAAAACAAAAGCATACATTCATACCAAAACATCAAGCGATGCAACTTAAACTTAAGAACTAATAACTGTTCAAATTCAAATCACACATCCTAACTGAAAATACATTAATTATTTTAAAATATCTAAACAATTTATTGGTCTATAAAAAGGATTTAATTTAGATAGAAAATTTGAATATTCAGTTTTTAATTTATAAAGCTACACTTCTCCAT
>OU015491.1:63326586-63476586 GCA_907164885.2 Dolomedes plantarius
ATGGCATTGTAGTTTGTTTTTGTTTCATCATATAGACCTCTCATGAGGCACGCTAGGCTATAAGTTATTTCTGGGAAAGGGGAGGGAGATAAACGTATGACGCGGCTAGCCAATTCTAGCGCACGTGTTTCATTTCACATTTCTAATGCTAAGTGAAAAACTTTGACATATATATTACAATTTTAGAGATGAAACTTGATGTGTTAAAAAAAAAAATTACGTTTAGTTGTTTAAAAATATCTCAAGCTGGCTAATAATACGCAAAATAATTTAATTGGACTTAAATGAATTATGTTATATTCAAACATTTCGAAGGTCAACGACTAAATTTTGCTGGCATGAAAGTTGTGGTAAATAATAATTTTATAATTATATTGCTTCTCCAAATCAAAAGAGAAGGTAAAAATGTCTGAAAGTTTGGCTTATATATTATATAGGCCCTCTTAAGGCAGTATTAAGTATAATTATTACAGTATTAGAGTATTAAGTTTATAGTACAGTAATCCATATATTCAAGTTGCTAAGCTGACTTTTTGGGCAGTCCGTGAGAGAAAACTACTGCATCAATTTACTTCATTTTGGTCTTAAACGAAAGATTCTAATCTGTAGATTTGTCAAATTTGGTTTTTGTAACCGCAATTTCTATTAATTAGTGATAATTTACAATTAAAAAATTGATTTATGCGCATGCTCAGGGTCATGTTTAAATCTGTCTTTAGAAACTCACTGTTTCTGCGCATTGCTCAGTGACATGTTTTAATGATAAACACGTTTATTCTGAGGAGTCTCTCTAGATCTCTCTCTGCCATTTTTATTTTTATGATAATTATGTTTGTGAAATATAAGATTAAACCCCAAGGAAATTGTTTATTTCGTTCTGTTTAATAAGCGGTAATTTACAACTAAAAAAATTGCTTTCTGCGCATGCTCAGTGACATTTTTAAATCTGGCTTTAGATACTCACTAAGCACGAGGCCGCTTAAACGCATTAATTTGTTTCTGAGCATTATTATGATTTTCAACATTTGGCAATGATGTGTTGAGTATAATTTGTGTATTAGTACATTTATTTACTATCTAGCCGTCATGTTTTGACGGGTATCAACTAGTAATGTATTAAGTACTGTATAAAGTACTGTATATATACAAATACTGTATTATATACAGTATTAATACTGCACTATATAGAATATTAATACTGCACTATATACAGTATTAATACAGTACTATATATATACAGTATTATACACTAATACTAATTATGTAATAATTGTACTGTAATAATTATGTCATAGTATTAGTGTATAATTATTGCAGTATTAACGTATTAAGTATAATTACTAAGTATTTTCTATTATTTTAGAGTGGATTTTAAGAATTTATCATTTGTAAACCTCATTTTGTTGTATTCGTTATCACATTGGCTTTAAACTGAACTGAAATTCTTACATAAAAAGTATAAACTGCCTCTCTTTTGTCAAGAATTTATGCCAAAATATATTTAAATACAAACATAATTCCCGAAGGGATTAAAACTTGAGGCACTGAAACGAAAAGAGAATTTGAGAAACATTTGTTGGGGAGATTACTCTAACATTAGGCGTCAATAGCAGTAATAATAATAATAATAATAATAACACTAATAATAATAATAATAATAATAATAATAATTAATTGTTACCACTGGCAGCAAGTTCTGCTCTTCTCGCGACCCGAAAACCAAGAAAGGTGTGCAGCTATTAAAGCCAGGCACTCGTTTGAACAAGTTCTTTGCACTTTGGCTGAAAGAAAAATCGCGAACGGAGACGGCAATTTTCTTGAGAGAGTCTTCACACACGGAAATAAGAAGAAATGAAAAGTGGCATCCCCATTAAATACGTAAATTACAAGCCGGATCAGCATTTCAAAAAATGCCGCCTCGGGTGAAAGAGAGCAGAACCTGGTCACACAACCAAAAGGAACAGTGATTTTTATTCTTGCTTCATTTCAAAAGTCTGATGTCCGTTAAAAACATGCATTTTGAATACAAGTCCTGGCCGATGCGAGTACCTCACAGTTTTCTTCTTTCACAGATTTGTTCAACATTTTCTTTTTAGGCAGTGCGCTTAATTTTAGCTGGCGAAGAAATTTGAATCGTTAGACTTTGTACGTACAGGGAGTTTTCTTTGTAACTCTGTTTAAAGGAGACTTCATTGTAGATAAAATTTTAATTCGTTGTTTAGCTTTCTATGGTATCGACCGAACAGCTAGGGGGGTAAACTTCCTTACCATAGCTATTAGTTCAAATGAATAAATTTTCACGGAGGATTGTAACCTCTGAAGAACCTATAACTATTGATTTCAGATAGTTTGACCATCATGCAACATAAAATGACCCATAGAATTCCAAAGGCCAGCCCAGCTATCACACCTCTCCTAAAAGTGCAAAATGCCTAATTTTATTTCAGAATGGGGCATTTAGTTGAAAAAAATAAAGTCGTTTGTTTGTTAATTAAATCTGGGCACGTAAAGGGTTCAGTAAAATTTCATTTACAATTAGTATAGTTTATAAAAATTATTAATGACAATAACCAGTTTTTATATTTATTTCAAACTTTTTCACAGAGGTAATTAACCTCTTCCTTTACAAAACCGTCTCTTTGATTTTTCAATAATGATTGAAAATGAAAATATTTTATTAAATAATGCTATATTTGACGTATTTCTTCATCCTAAAATTAGTTATTCATATTTTAAATTTCTAGTTGTGAGTGTAATGTTATAAGGACCTGCTGAGAAGAGCGGAATTCAAATTACTTTTCCTATCTGAGAACCTATATTTTACCAAATGAACTGCCCCGGAAATGTGAAGTACTGTTTAACACTCCTAAGATATCACCCTTTTCATTTTGAGGCCAACGGCACAGGATGTTGGCTTACTTATTTGATTTTTTTTAATCATTCGAGGATGCTGAAGTTTTTTCGCCATGAATACCTATATATTTATTTAAAACAATTCAGTGACTGACTAACAGATTTAACTTCAGACCAAACTGCTGGACCTAAAGGGCTGAAATTTCACACGGTGATTCTTATTATAGTGTAGGGGTGTACTAAGAAAGATTTTTGAAAAATTCTTTTTAGATTAAAAAAAAATTAAGTTTAAGCTATTTTTGTAACTTTTTTTAAGTTTGCATTTAAAATAATAATCTGAGGTTTATACAATTTACATCACGAGAAAAATTATAAAAATTCCTTTAAAATGAAATCTTTTTCGAACCTTTACTTCTATCTTCTGATTTTTGGTGAATTTTAAAAGATTAATTTTTTAGAATTTTATTTATTAAATGCTCAACCTTTACTTCCATCTTCTGATTTTTCGTGAATTTTAAAAGATTAATTTTTTAGAATTTTATTTATTAAATGCTGATCACGTGGTTTCGTTTCTTTTTGTGACTCTTTAAATTAATTTTGCATCCCGTGCATAACAACAAAATAAGTTGACAAAAAATATTAAAATAAGGTAAAAAATAAAATTTAAACTCTAGACTAATTGACATGGAAGTTTTTTAAGAATTTAATTCAAATTAGTATGTTTTATGGATATTAAACATACAAATTAATTGCATACACTGTATTTAATTTGAATATTTTCTTCTACATTATTTTACCTATAAAAATATCCATTACGATTTTTTTATAAATATTTTTTCTCGGCATTGATTACATACATTGACAGTTGTCTTTAATTTGAATGTACTCCGTAGCGAAGCACGGGTATTCAGCTAGTTTTGTCATATGCATCGCAACTGCCATGCGCTACTCTGACGACAGTCTTCCAAGTGAAAAATTTGAGGCCCTGTTTCTTAACCTTGGAGCCAGTTTTCTTTTTACTGTACTATTTCGGGAGTGTGAGGAAGTGTTATTAACCATGATTATCCTTCCGTGAAGGCGAAAAAGCCTTGCTAGATTGATTATCTGGGAAGAATATAAAGCATGAGATTTGAACTTTTAATCTACTTTATAGTGAATCTGCTATGCTTTTTTTTATTTGCTTGTTTTATTTCCTGGTGTTAGAGCTTCATTCTTTCTTTCACTCTCTTAGTATTTCTGAGTTTCCGTCATTATTTTGAAAATGAGATAGTTCTGACCTAAACGAAAGATTACACTTTCGGCAGATGGCAGTAATGAAACTTGAAATAAAAAACAATGTTTTGTTATGATGTTCGAAACTTAATCTCGATTTTTCAACGAAATGTTATTAAAACTATATAACAGGACAGATTGTAATGCATATTGTAATTTTGTTAAAAGTTTTTCCAAGGGTACTAAATTTTTCATATTTGGTGTTACAGTGTGCCAATTTTTTTAAAGATAACTTACAGATAAATTTAGTATCTAAGAAAATGTATAAATTATTTCCCCTAGATAATGACTATTCTCATGATATTAGGCTTACATATTGACAAACTGTTGGAGGTAAAAGTACTGGTGCTTTTTACTATAAAAATTTTACATGAAATACGATTATGATAATTATATATTTGAGAAAGTGGGGCTTGTGGCGGCCCAGTGGTACAGCGCGCTGGTTTTCCGTGCTGAGGGTGCTCGGATCGAATCCTGGCGTCGCGCCACGAAAAATGCCTCCGTTCGTGTCGTCCCTTCATAGGGGGTAATGCTGTCCGCCTATATGGTGCCCCCATAATAAAATGGGCAGTAGAATTGAGGCGTAGTATAGGCGAATGTTTGACGACAAGTGACTCCGCATTAGGGGGAAAAATTGAGAAAGTGGTGGAAAAATGTTTCATCTCAACGACTTTAATCACAGTCATGTTTTTACTGTAGATAGAAAATCAGTTCATACTCCGATTGTTGTTTTGATCGAGACACAATTTATACCCAAGCTTGAAAAGATGAAGTATGGATTGATTAAGGCTATTTAATAAAAGGAAAAAAACGCATGGTGCGTCAGAATGGACTCCCAAATTTTAAAGGGTAATAAAAAACGAACGATACAACTTGCGGAAAAAAAGCTTTATATTTCCGAAAAATACTTATAATTGTTTGCACTAGGATTTGAAAATAACATCCCACAGGTAGCTCCCGTTATTTGCGATACACTGCCGAAGCCGTTCTCTAAAGTTTTCCATCACTCTGTTGGTCATCCCTTGGGGAATGGCGGCAACTTCGTCACGATTAGGACTTACAGACTCGTTGCACATTTTCAGTCGTTCCAATGTTCCGAGGACAACCAATGCAGACCCACTTGTTCTGACATCTGAAACCCATCGCAGGACTGTTTTTCGATTAGGAACATAGTCAGCTGCATAGAGCCCGAAACGCGTCCTAAGTGCCCCCTGTACCGAGGTTACAGAATTATTGTTTTCAAATAACGCTTCGATAAAGAAATTGCAATGTTCACCGGACCAACTCATGGTGTCTACTGACAATTAGAAAAATCCACCCGACCGTTTCTCCCCTCCCCCACTCCCCCCACATCCTTACCACTGACCCCCAGAAATGGGGGAGTTCGTTTTGCTGCATCTTATTTATGACGAAAATGAATGGCATTAAGATATCCATTTTTAGAAAGTATCAAAAATAACTTATTATCGCTACTTCTCTAATTACTATCATGTTTTCTACGAGTAGTTCAGATAGATGAACAGCTCAAACTTTATTTTGTATATCCCGTTTAGATAGTAACACAGTTAAAATGCAAGAATATAAAAATGAAGAATTTGGTATGTAATATTATTAAATAAAGGGAAATTTTATTTTCACATAAAGTGCATAAAAAAACGCGCACGAGTACCTGAAAAGGTCTTCACCTCTCTTCAAAATAACCAGAAGTTTATGATACAATATAAATCGATATATCGCGAGTGCACAGTATATTAAAACAGCGACGCAAAACGCTTTTTCACCCATCGAATAACGGAGCAATTTTGAATCATAAAAATTCAAGAGAATAAACTGTTTTCCGAACGGAGAAAAATTAATTTTAAAATATTATGCAACGTCTGACAAGAAAGAGAGGGGAAATCAGAAATGAAAGTCCAATTCAGCCAAAATATTTAAATTGAGCGTCGTCACGGGATGTTCAGAAATGAAAATACGATTGGAAATGACATTTCCGAGTGAATAAATAAATCCAGAAAAATACAAACGGTTTTTATCGTTTTGTAATAAAAATAGGGAATCCACTCTGTCGAAATATGAAATCAACAATATTTGTTAGGCCAGTCAGGAATGATAAATGGACTGCGTAAGAATTCTGTCAATGTGGTTTATCAGAAACAGCACAAATCTTTTTTAAAATTGAATATGTTACAATAAAGTATATATTATATTTTTGCAAACTTTTCCAGAATTTTACTTGGCGATTGTCCATTTTGATAGCTAGGTTAAAAAAAAGGAAAATAATATTATTTTATGTAATGCTTTAATCCGAACATATTCTAGACAGCGAAGTTTCAGACGTATAAAAATTTGCTTTCTTTTCTACGAATCAACGCATGAGCAAAGAAAACATTTGTATTTTGAAGAGAGAAACACTTTGTGCCTTCGAAACAGCTGTCGAGTGAAGTGAATTTTTTCATAATAGCGTTCTAAATTTACTTAATAAGAATTTTGCAAATTATGTGGAAATTTAAGAAATACTAGTTAACCTTTTCCTTACGGGGTGGGATAGCATGTATCCCATGAATATGGGCCGAAGATTAAATATATATATATATATATATATATATATATATATACATAAAACTAAACTCACGGCGCAACAGTCCGATGTGGACCTGGGCTGGCGGTACCCATCTCCGTTTTCTTGACCGTGGGCTTTGTGTGCCATACAGCATATGTCTCAGTCATATGGTCAACCTGACGTGGGACTCCAGAGTTTAGTTCCCAAGCATACTTGGTCCTCACTTTATCGACCCACTCAAGGGATGAAAGGCTGAGTCAAACTTGCCCAGTCGTAGGGTCGAACCCTGGACCTGTGGGATGGCAGCTATATATATATATATATATATATATATATATATATATATATATATATATATATATATATACATACACACACATATATATATATACATACACACACACACATATATATATATATATATATATATATATATATGCACATATATATATACATATACATATACACATACATACTTACATATAACCCCCTTAATGGCTGTTTTTACAGAGGGGGTTTGAAATTTCCCGTTCTAAAGAGGGAATCGGAAAAATGGGCTTTGAAGCTAAAGGTTAAATATCGAATGTTATTTTAGCCTTTCCCAGCTAGTTTTATTAAAATTTTGGGAATCTCGTGTAATTAAGTAGATGTTTTGTCAAACTATGTTAAAAAATGCATTGCTACATTCACTAGATTTTCAGAAGAATTTAATTCCTATTTCTCAGAAGAGAAATAATGAAACAGATCAGGTTAGGCCAACTTAGGTTGATTGCGATCGTCATGTTAATCTCACCCATTCTATGATGGTATAATTTTTAAGGTCAACATCGGCTACAAGACACATCATAACTTTTCGAATAGATCAAATAGTGCCTGTATCTTATTTCCACAGCTTTTAAGTCCTGAAGAATGTGTATACGAAATTCACAAGCACAGTGCATATTAGTAAAATAGTTAACTGTAAGAATATAGGATAAGTTGTTAGATTTTGAGTATTAAAAAAAAATTGTAAAACTACCGAAAACACACAATTTTCTTTAAAAATAAAATTAAAATCTACATAAGAAAATTGTCTAAATATTTATTTGGAATATGAAACTATAACATCAAAATCTTAAGCTGCATAAATAAAAAGATATTTACAATAATTAAAAAACTGTGCATTGGTGAGCTTTGGAAAATTTCTCAGTCTGTGTCAAGTCTATTGTGGGGAATACAAACTGGTATAGTTCAAATGATCGCAAAGAGCATTAAATTCTATCTCAGTAGTTGACTCGTAAGCCACCCCAGAAATTCACTGCTAAATAGTCAATTAACATAATATAGTAAACAAGTCACTCCATTAAATGATCATCAAACCATTCAACTGTCCATTCACATTCGGTTTAACCTATTTACTGAGAATATATGGTAAGTATTAAATACCCTAGATTGCTTTTTTAAAATCACATATAATTCTATGAAATTGTTTCGGTGCAAGTTTTAAGCTTTTGATCGACTCGTCATATGGTAAAAATGAATTCAAACAGTGTAAAATATGCCTTCTTTGCTTTACTACTCTAAACCAAGGATTTATTTAGAGGTCATATTATGGGTAATACTTTATATTCTTTGAAAAGCATGGTAAACACAATACATGTCCACCATTGAAAAAAATATTGCAGATATCGGAACTTGCGGTAGTAGAATAGTTTTACCAGTCAGAGTCAACCGTGATGATAAGGATATATGTAAAGTGCTTTATAAGCACTTTAACCCCCAAATATCCATGCATTGTTAGAAGAGAAATGTTAGAAATAGAATGCGAATTGCTTGAAATATTTCTGTCTAGTGTATGAATAAAGGAATATAAGTACTGAAAGATACATATAAAATGAATATAAAATATTTGAAAGTACTTTATTTAATTAAATTTATAAGTTTATTATAACCCTGCGTTAAAAAAATCTATGCGTAGTTTATTTAAAGACTGTGTATAGTTTATTCTTTACGGGTTGGAGAATCTCTTTAGATTATCCATGTTTTCCAGTTTTTTGTGCACAGCTATGCTTTATTAATATGTACAGACCAGATACTGCCGGAGGGTTGGGGGGGGGGGAGGGAATTGGCCTCGAAACATTTTACTGTATAAGAAAGTATAATAATTAAGAATTGAACAGTAATGAAATTCAAGGAACTGTTATGAAACGTTAGGTAATATTCAAAAATGCATAAGAAGTTTTATGATGAAATTATTTGCGAAAATTTTGGTGAAGATATTTATCTCGAAATGAGATCATTCGAATTCAGATTGACATAAAATCGTATCGAACAATTTTACTTCACATTATTATAAAATTGAATTCACATTATTATTAAAGGACCTAGAACAGAAAATCAGAAATTCAGTGTATTCTAAACGCTTTCAAAACGTGACATGCTTTCCGTACTTTTGGCATCTGTATATTTAAGTTGCTAAGCCGACTTTTTGGGCAGTCCGTGAGAGAAAACTACTGCATCCATTTACTTCATTTTGGTCTTAAATGAAAGATTTTAATCTGTATATTTGACAAATGTGGTTTTTGTAACCGCAATTTCTATTAATAAGAGATAATTTAAAAATAAAAATTCATTTCTGCGCATGCTTAGTGGCATGCTTAAATCTGACTTAAGAAGCTCACTGTTTCTGCGTATGCTTAGTGACATGTTTTAATGATAAACACGTTTATTCTAAGGAATCTCTCTCTCTCTCTATCTCTCTCTCTCTGCCATTTTTACTTTTATGATAATTATGTTTGTGAAATATAAGATTAAACCTGATGGAAATTGTTTATTTCGCGCCGTTGAATTAGCGATAATTTACAATTAAAAAAATTGCTTTCTGCACATGCTCAGTGACATTTTAAAATCTGGCTTTAGATACTCACTAAGCACAAGGCCGCTTAAATACATTAATTTTTTTCTGCGCATTATTATGATTTTCAACATTTGGAAATGACGTGTTGAGTATAATTTGTGTATTAGCGCATTTATTTACTATCTAGCCGTCATGTTTTGACGGGTACGAACTAGTATGATATAATAAGTGTTGTCAGTTATGTGCGATTTAGCCCTGATTACTTTTCACAAGTTTTTAATTACGTTTTCCCTGAGAATGTCTGTTATCGAAAGTCCAGATTTTGTTAAAGCATACCTTTCATATTCTGAATTTTCGGTTCTGAATCAACCTACGCGAGTCACTCTTTGAAATTAACTTTGCGTTATGACTTCACATACCAGATAGGATAATTAAAAAAAAAAAGTCAATACTTTTATCAGCATCCTGTCGTCGCAACTCTCGTAACCATTTATTCAATTAGTATTGTTCCTCGCCCCCACATAAAAGTGATGTCAAACTGTCTGCTTCATAAAAATGCGTAGAGAATATCAGAGAGGTCGCGTCTGACGGGATAAACTAACTCCACCCTGGTAACTAAATATCAGGTGTTAAAGATGAAAGAATAATATGTCAATTAGTAAGTAATTGGTTCCTCGAAGGAAGACGTAAATTATTAAGTTGTTCGTTAGAGTTCTTAAAATCTCGCCGTAAAAAAAGTGTCATTTTAATGAAGTGAAGGGCATGTTTTTAGTAGCGGTGCGTAATTTACATGGGATCGATTTTTTAGCTGTTTCGTGATGATTATTTATTTTATAATACTTAAATGAAGTATTTATGATAGGAATAATATAAAGTGATAATTTAGGCCGAAAAAAAAGAGGTGCATTAATTTAATTCTAGCAGCTTTTTATGTTAACTTATATTGCTAGATACTACAGGGTGTTTCAAAGAGAATCATCCGATTTAAAAAAATAACTATTCATCTTTTAATCCACTTTGATCGGATAATGTATAGGTAGAAAGAGGGAAATCTAGAGTTTCACGCAGCTGCCGACAAGTAGCGCTAACGCTCTTCCTTCGCCCGCCACTTCAGTGTTTGTAAAGATGGCGACTGCACAACAGAAATCGTTTTGTGTTCTACGCTTTGCGAAGTGTGAGTCCGTAACAATTGTTCAGCGTGATTTTCGTCGACAAAATCCTGGTAGATTGAAATTCCTACCTCTCAGAGCATTAGGCGATGGTATTAACAATTCCAAGACACGGGTTGTCTGCGTACGCCTAACAGCCGTTGAAGCAGTGTATGCAGACATGCTCGCAAAAGTTTGGGACGAATTTGCCTACCCTATAGACATATGTTGTGTTTCCAAAGGGGGGCATATTGAACACTTTTAATTTCGTTTGTAAAAAAAAAACTTTATGATTAGCCATATAATATAAAATTAATTTTAAGTTTCTTCAATATTTTTCATAATATACTTATTTCAAATCGGCTGATTCTTTTTGAAACACCCTGTATATTCATTCTTGGGCCCGTATTCTTAGGATACATGATTTGCCATATAATATAAATATAATATGATAAGCCATATAATATAAAATTAATTTTAAGTTTCTTCAATATTTTTCATAATATACTCATGTCAAATCGAGAGATTCTTTTTGAAACACCCTGTATTTTAAACTGCATTAGGAATGCGCATCCTGCTATACAACTATACTTCGAGTAAAATATTTCAAAATTTGCTACCTTAAAACGGACTTATCTAAAATTCCTTGCATCAGTATTTTCTCTACAATAATACTTTTTTTTGTTAATTTTAGTGGTTAAATAATTTTTTAAAAAGGTTTATAAACTCTGAAGATTTGAAATTTTTCATTATGTACAATAGTGAATAATTATGCTAACGAAGCTATTAGTTACAGCAAGCAGCTATATTAAAAACTAAAATGCTTTATATTTATTTTTTAAGAGAAAGTTTCAGATTGTTCAAGTATATTTTCATACATAAAGGACATTTTTTCACGGGCACTCTTTCCCATGTCGTCCTTAGTCCCTCTATCAATTTTGGTGGAATTCCGGCTAATAGATCGTGCTACAGATGGCTCTGAGTACCTTCAGATTAAAGAAAAATCACCCTTCATATATATATATATATATATATATATATATATATATATATATATGTATATATACTAGCATTATTGCCCGGCTTTGCCCGGGTAGATATATAGATATAAAATATTTCATGCATTCCATCAAAAAAATACTGGGCTGCACTCCCGCTCTTCATGTTCATCTGGCCAGACAGAATGCGCTTAGCACGTTTCTACTGAAATGATATACAAACAATAAGAAAGAAAGAAATTTTGAGCCTGCGGACCTTCGTCTGATTTTAAGGTCATTCCCAACCCTCTTTCTCCCGAGCATTGTAATTTGACTCCCCCCCCGTCATCCTCAAACCACCCCTCTTAACGCAGCTGGTCGAGGGGAATCCACAGGGGGTAGACACACCTCTATCGGGCACAAAAAACATTAAAAAATTAATTTTAAAAAACTAATTGAGCCCTAAATTTCGTTTTTCCTGATTTAAGTTTCTCGGGTCCAAAACATTAACTGTGCCGAATTTGGTCCCGGTGGGTGAAACAGTCTATGATTCTATAGCGGACAAACAAACAGACAAGCTCTTTTATATATATAGGTATATATATGTATATATATATATATGTATATATATATATATATATATATATATATATATGTATATATATATATATATATGTATATATATATATATATATGTATATATATATATATATATATATATATATATATATATATATATATATATGTATATATATATATATTGATGTGTGTGTGTGTGTATGCCTTGGAACCATATATATATATATATGTATATATATATATATATTGATGTGTGTGTGTGTGTATGCCTTGGAACCTTTTAAGTAGGGTGATCAAACTTCATACAGATCCAATTCCTCAAACTGATCTGATAAAGTAAAGAAATATACTGCAAAAAACAAAAATTATCTTAAAAACACACCCTACGCTTCAATTGACTCCAGTTTTGAGGCATCCTAAACGACAACCCTTGCCTGAAAAAAAATGTCCACTACACTGTATAGTTTTAAGGTGCCTTTTTAAAAAAATTTTTCTGATCAGGCAATGTTTTTTACGGATGTCTTCGAAACTTAAGTGTTCCAAATTTCTTAAATATGACTCGTTGAAGCAAATTTTGTTTCATTCATACTATCAGTATTTCCAAACCTTTTTTTTTATTATACTGTGTACCAAATTTTTCACATTAAAAGCACTTTTTCGGAGTTACATGACTTCCATATCTAAACTGGTAGATTTAGGGTCGTAGATTTGGAGACTCAATTTTTCTAAATTGGAAACTGCTTGGTAGTTTAAAATATCTGGAAGAAAATAAATTTAATTTTGCCTCAGTTGCTAAGTTTTATTGCTTCTTAAAACGTGAAAGCAGAATTTTCGATCAAATTCCAAACGCCGCTCGTTATTATTTATTTAAAATATAAATCTCTCTCCGAACAACGCACCTCGATGTCACAAGTTCCGCCTCATAAAAATAGCGGAGTGTCATTTAAGAGATTGTTTGACGTGTTTAACTCCGAAGTAACTAAATACCTCAAAGCTGAAATGTTCGAAAAATGTGTCAATTAGAGCTTAATTGGATCCTCTCTGAAGGCCCAGAATAATTACCAGCTGCACTAACGTCCAACGAAAGCTGTCATAAAAACCGGTAATTACATCAGCTGGAAAGTTTGTTTGATACTTTCTGGATCGATTTCTGATAATTTTAAAGCGATATCCGAGGATGAAATTATCTTCATATTGATGCGAGGAGGACCCATGTGATTATTATGAGAAGGGAGTAATAATCATGAAACCGTATATTTACCTCTGGGAAAAGCCAGATAAAATGAGGCTTATGTATAAAATATGGTGAATCGGAAAGTTATGTTTCACGACTGATTTTTTAGGAACATTTTTAGGGGATTAAATTGCTTCGTTCATCATACATTAGTTTTTCTCATCGGAATTAGACACTAAACTGGAAGTTCAAATCAATATTAGTATTTGAAAATATGTCCTACATATTAGACCCTGTTTACCTTGGTTTTCATAATATTGCAGAAATTTTTCTTCATAATAAAATAACTCTTCAATAAATATTATTAAACTTAATATCATTAAAGCATTCACTTTCATGTTTCAAACACCATACTTCACAATTATCTCCTTTCTTTTTCGAGGACAATATTTTTCCCTCGCATATTTTTATTTACGAGTATATTACAATTGATTGTCAATTTTTTAAGGTACTTTACATCAGTCTTGCTTCACTCGGATGTGAACTGGGGTTTCCAAACGGCCTCAAGAATTTTGCTCCTTGTGCCACTATCAGGTTATTGTTTCCGTTGGAACCATATATCTTGGTAAATGCAAGCCTAAACTGTAAAACGGAGCTTATTGATATAAACTTTGAATATGTTTAAATTTAAAAAAAATTAGTAACTGCATGTAAGAAAAACGCTTGATTACTTTCATGTTTCAAATACTATACTTCACAATTATCTCCTTTCTTTTTCGAGGTCAAATTTTTTCCCTCGAATATTTTTATTTACGAGTATATTACAATTGTTTGTCAATTTTTTAAGGTGCTTTTCATCAATCTTGCTTCACTCGGATGTGAACTGAGGTTTTCAAACGGCCTCAAGAATTTTGCTCTTTGTGCCACTATCAGGTTATTGTTTCCGTTGGAACCATATATCTTGGTAAATGCAAGCCTGAACTATAAAACGGAGCTTATTAATATAAACTTTGAATATGTTTAAATAAATAAAAAAATAGTGATTGCACGTAAGAAAAACGCTTGATTACTTCCAACATGTCAGAGCGTTCACTTTTGTAGACACGTCTATAATTATAGACGTGTCTACGACATCCAACTGGAGTTAGTTTAGTAGTAGGCTCTCACTTCTTTAATTCCACCGAATGCAGGTTTATAACAGCAAATTTACATCAGGGTAATTTTGTATAAAAAAAAGTTTAGCACACCATATGTACATACGGTGTGACATTAAGTTACCGAAACTTGTAAAGTAATCACACAAATTAAAATATGAGTATTCATTTCATTCTCTAGTCCGAATATCTCTCTTAGTAATGATCAAAACCAATGTCCCAGAAAATTCTCTTATGGTAAAGGTAAAAAAAAGTATATATAGCTCTCTGGCATCCTAAAGAGTAATATACTGAATAATATATTAAAAAAGCATTGAAAAATGCCAACATCTGGCACATTAAAGTGAAAAGATTTATATAAAAATGATGCATTCCTGTCTTCTCTTCTACCCAAACTGACATCTGTTGTTGTGTACTTCCCCATTTACTAATCAGTTGAAGTCCATTGGCATTTTTAACCTTGCGAATGTAAAGTATATTGAAATTTCACTGCATTTAGGCATCTAGAAAATATGCGGTGCATTGTACATTTCATTGTATTAAGTACTGAACATCTACGGCGAAAATTCGGTTTTGAATAACATCATTTGAATAACATATTTATACAAAAATGATGCATACCTCTCTTCTCTTCTAGCCATACTGTCTTCGACTGTTGTGGTGTTTCTCGTTTAATAATCAGTTGAAGTCCTTTGGCTTTTTGACCTTAAAAAATGAAAAGTATATTTAAATTTCACTGCTAAATGCAGTGAATTTAAAAACATTATAAAATAAGTCATTTAGAAAATACGCTGTGCATTATGCATTTCTCTGTATTATGCACTGAAAATCTATGGCAAAAATTCGGTTTTGAATAACATCTTAATTTATACATTTTTAATATTTTTCAACTTTTTTTGGATAAATTTCCAAGATTAATAATGTTTGAATAAAGCAAAATATATTTTAAAAATATGTAAATACTTCTATCAAAGAAATTAATATTATTAAAATAATGATCTGTTTGGATACTGACAGATTCTAAAATTATATAAAATGATAATAAAAGATAAAACTGAAATAAATGGAAGAGAATACATCCAATAAAATCATCTGTTCCCGAATAGTACCAGTAGTATCATTAGATGAAAAAAAAATCTTTTAATGGTTTGTAAAATTTAATGCTGAAAGAGTTAACAATGCAGCTAGATTTTCTATTTCGTTACTTCTTTATTTCATTTGGTTTCAGTTTTGTTTCACTTTTCGCTTTACACTATTTCTAGTTTCAATTCTCAGAAATGAATGCGAACAAACGGAAAACTCTAATGACATATTTCTTCGTGAGAAGAACCATCCATAGAAGAAGACAAAATTTACATTTGTTTCTGAATAGTTTGAACTCTAACAAAGGGAAAAAACTGAACAATGCCTTAGATTTTTTTCCATAGTGCCATCTTTCATTAAGTCTGCGAATTTCACTGTTCTCTTTCTCTTTATTATTTCTTCAGTTGTAATTTATGATCATTATGGTATACTATTTTTAATGAATTTTACATATTATGCCTTTGGTAATAATAAGTCCAGCCTGCTAGACTGCTAAAAAATATTCTAAGAAAAGAAAAAAAAAACCTGCTGTATTAGAAGCAAAATGAACGTGTAGGATTCTAAATAGCAACTAACTATTTTCTCGAGCTATTTGGCTTATCTCTTATGCTGTTTGGCTATCAAATACGGGTAGCTTCATAAATTACTTAATTGTCCTAAACATTCCGAAATTAAAGTACTTCTGTAAGATAATCATACATATTAAGTTTTTAAAAAATTAGGTTTCTAGAAAAATAATGCTTTAAACTGTACTAACCACTTTGAAATTATTTTGGGGTAGAGTAATTAGCCGAAGAAAAGAGAACGAAATCGTGGTTAATTTTGAAAGTAGAAATGGCATCTTTAAAGAACATCATTAACCGTATAGCACGTTTAGCTTTTAGAACTTAGGGCAACAGCTAATTAGTGTAATTATTACTAAAGTATATATTTTTATAACATTAACTCGTAGCATAGATGTTTCAAAGAAACAGTTTTTAATCCTAATTTTTATATAGGAATTTATTTTTGTCTGTCATGGAAAATAAATGAAATAAAAATTCCGTTACCTAAGTTATTATAAAATATATTGTCTAGTTAGTACATATTTATTGAATTTAAAGAGATTTTAAAACTTAATTTACAAAAAAAATTCAGATAGTCTCTTCTAACGAAACTACCACTGGTTATTAACGTCGGATTACTTATCGTTGCTTACTTCTTTTGTATGTATATTTATATGTATGTGTTATGTATATATATATATATATATATATGTCAAAATTTTGACGCATTTTGGTATTTTTCTGCTTAACTGTTTACTGCTTGCCCAAGGGATACAGACTAGGTTTGGCACGCTGCCAAAATTATAACTCGCGACGCAGGACATCTGAAATTTTGCTTTCCAGAGGAGTGCTATGTAGGGACGTAATCCTATGTTAAAATGTTTATAAAAGTGTATTGTTAGAAAAATCCATATTGTTAATATATAAATGATTGTTTTACGCTGTTTCTGCGTTTGTTTGAGACTATTAACGTCATATTAATATTTTTGGACATTTGGCTTTAAAATTGGCTAATATTTAATGTGAATTTAGTTTGCATCTGTAGAGTAATTTTAGGTACATTTTTATTGAACTAGGCTTTTCTGTTTTGTGTCGTACAGTATAGTTGTTCCGAAATTTAGAAAATGTTCAATTATGCTTACTTTTAAAAAAACTTACTTTTATTCAAATGTGCTCGGAAACGTTTGTTTTTAATTTCAGATTTAGATAGTAGGCATCAAAAGTAATAAGGAAACTTTTATGTAAATAATATTTTTATAACAAAACAACTGCATTGTTGATAATATTTTCGAGGGGATTTTATTTTACCTAAGATTGAATTTTTGATTATTATTATCAAGGTTGTGTTATTATTTGATAACTGTATTTGCTTATGCAACGGAAGATGCTATTGCCGTGCCTCAGTATTAGACTATGCGACTATTTATTTATATATTTATTTATTTATTCGATTGAGTAGAATAGAGAATGACCGATTTCAAAAGTAAGTAGACGAAAAAAAATGTGATTCAAGTTCTAATCTCATAACTGGTTGAATAAATGTTTCTTAATGAAAAAATATAAAACAGATTGTTTAGTTAAAAAATTTCTCAAAGAGCCATCTCAGTACAGTTACTAAAACTTATATTGTTCTAGAATGTTATTTTCCTAAAATTTTTTTTGCAACTAAATAAATCTGTAATGCGCGTACATAAAATATATAACAATGTCAGTCAGTTTTATTTTTATATTTAACATTTTGTTGAATACCAAAAAAAAAGTTTCTAGAAGGTCAGAAAGTTTGTAAGAGTCTAGTTGAGAGAAAACCATAGACAAAGATTAGGTGCCATTAAAAGATTAGTGCCAGGAACAACACTTCCCTACTCGTAAGAGGTTGTAAAAGCAGAGCTATTAATTCTGTAGCTACTCGTTGGCTCTCTTAAGACATTGCAGCAAGACGAGGAAAAAGTTTTTATATATATTTAACATATAATTTTGTATTCTCAGTGTGTACTAAGTCTATATAGTTTAGGTATATTTGAATGCTTCATTTTATTAACTTTAAATCTTTAACTTCTAACATAATGCATGAGAAGGTTTTTTGACAAGAAGCAAAACTACCGTAAAATCTTGACTATAATACGCACACGTGTATAATAAATACGCAGGCTTGATTTTGCTCGAAATTTTCAGAAAAATTAAAATTCGACTATAATACGCATCCATAACTTTTCAATATTTAATTTCAAAATTGCACAAATGCTTATTAACGTAAATGAAATTTGTAATAAAAAAAGAAGACGTCAAATTCGGTAGAAAAAAAAACTTAAATTTTTAATTCAAAACAAACAATACTGTCATATTATCAGTCTTAATCACTTTCACTGGAATACAGCACATCTATTGTTTGTCGTTTATTTAATGCTTAAAAATAACGTTTTTGTACATGAGTATAATACGCAACCTCATTTTTGCAGACTTAAATGTGAAAAAAAGTACGTATTATACTGAGGATTTTACGATATGTTTACCTTTGACTTCACTTGCTTGCAGAATATTATGAAATATTGCATAGTTTTTCAACTCGCACTAAATTTCAACAAAGGCTTGTGGTTCAACAAATTTTGAATATTACTTTTTAGTCAAATATCACGATAATATTTTTGTTTTCGAGTTTTTATCAGTGTGTACTAGCTACAGATCTTAATTTGGACATTCGTGTAGGCTGTTATTTTAATAAAAAAATCCTTATTCGTATTTCAAATTTTCTCATTATCTTGTAGTAATGGATTTTTATTATCTTTTACAGTTTTCATGGTTATCAGCCATAGAATAAGGCTTAAGGTTTTTTTTTCTAATGATGCATAGATAAAGCGTAAAAAGCAATAATACCTTTTTGACAACTGTGCCTGTATACCAGTTTGAAAATTAATTACCTTTTTCAATTCTAAACGAAGAACCTAGAAACGTTTGCTTGTCATTTTTTAGACGAGCTAATTCAGATCTATTTCCTTCTGTGCCTAGAGTAAAAAAGTAATGAATCTTAGACTTATTACTGTCTGAGTTAATTATAAATACTCTTAAATGTCTAAAGTCACAATTAATTTGAAGTATCGATCATTTTGACAGCCAGATTGAAACGTGACTTGTTTGACCCTAAAGATTTGTCAAATATAAATGCTACGGTAGGGGTCCCCCCCCCCCCCCGGCTTTATGGCACAAAATATTTAGAGAGATAAAAGGGAACTGGGGAAAATGTGAAAGCTATTGACTGTTTAGGTAGTTTCTGCTTGCCATTTAATTATACTTTTTCAAGTATGAGTCGTGGTTTGTATGCGTACAAAACAATATTGTAATACTCTAAAAATGTATCATTTTCGTGAAATTTGAAATTGAGTGTTTTGTGTTTGTATACCGATGCTTAGAATCCCATTGATTTTGCTAGCAATAATTTTTTAATTTTTACATCCCTGTGTTTTTTTCTCGCAAATTTAAGTTTCAAAACTATTTTGTAATTAAAGCAAATAAAAAATAACCGATTTTTTAAATAAGTTAGCATATATTTTACTCAAAAAGGAAGAAATTAAGCCAATTATGTTAACATTTTTAGAGAGATGTATTTTTTTTTTCCATCACCTAGTAGAAACTCAAAATAAAGAATGGAATGTGGTAAAAATTAAAATATCTGAGAGTGAACTGCGCGACTGTACCTCCAAAACGGGTTTGATTTAATCTCCGACTTCATTCACAATATTCTGACGTAACACCAAACAGTGTAATTTTTAAAAAAAATTAAATATCATGTTTTATATTTAGTTTTTAAATGTATATTTATCTGATAGTTGGCTTTTATACTATTGTAAAAATCGTGCTTCTGTATATGCATTATGCTTTTCCGTATAAAAAAAAAAGTGGTTTCGATGAGCAAAATATGCCATGTCTTAAAGATTTAGTATTAAGTTTCTAAAGCGAAGTAGTAAGCCTGCCTTTTGCCAACAGAAACCAAATCATTTAAAGAACAGCTTGTTAGCATTGGAAATATTTCAAAGGCTTCTTTATTTTTTCTAAACTCTTTTATTTCTGCATTAGAATTCAAGAAAAAGACTATTAGCTTGTAAATCCCATCAGCGATCTCAACTGTTTTTATGGGACCAACATCTGAAAATGTGATTCAAAACGCCGAATCCTTAGAATTTTTGTCTAAGAAGAAAGAAAAAGTCAATGAAATATTTATTTTCAGGCTATTGATTTTGACAGAGAGTGAAGAGTTTTCAGATTTCATGAATTTGGAGATATCTGTAAAGAAAATCTTGAACCCGTGTGTGTGAATTTTTGTATCCTAAAAAAAAAAAATCACCTGAATAACAAATATAGTTTTATGTAAATTTATGTTAAACGTTGAATAAAGTTTTGTTTAGGATTTGATATAGGACTGGCTGAAATTTTATTTTGGAGTTAGGGAATATTTTGAAAGTTTGTTGCCCGATGAAATCAGAAAGATATGTTCCATGAAGTATTTGGATTAGAGTTATAACAATTATAATAACTAATGATTAAAATGTGAATGACTTTTTTGAAATATTTGAATTTTAAGATAAAAAAATCCCCATCTTACAAAAATGCATTTACCATTTGTGTCATACTTTATGTCCGTATGGGTATCAAGATTTGTATCATTATCTTGAAAGAGTGGAAGGGGCTTTGTATGGTATCAGTATATAAAATTATACCCTGATACGGTACAACCATGATTCAATTACTTTCAGTATGCCATCGAAATGTCAAAGAATTGCCAGATCATACAGTTATGGCAGAGAGGGTGTTCTTGTAACGTGACAACAGGGAATGTGAAATTAATCATACAGATGCACTACGGTAGAAAACAAAATGATCTATATTGGTTACGAAAAATATGTAGATACCAATGTAATCATAAAAATATGAGAGAGTTATAAGTAGAGGAAGGAAATGGAAGAGTTTGGGGTCGAACTTATTAACTCTTTTGAAAATTGAGATGATTTAACGGGAGAGTTGTTCTACATTTTTTAAAATTAGTATATTTAAGACTTGCACTTTATTAATTTTTTGTGAATATAATATCTTTTTGTTTTCCTCCACCACTAAGCTGTAATATAGAACAGAATGTTGCACTGATTCCTTCGCATACTTTGTCTTTTATTTGCTGCTGCAAGTTTTTACTAGTATTTTTACTGGTCGCCAAATTTTTACTAGTCGATAGCCGTTTACTTTCTTTTAAAGCCCGTTAGATTCGTTTTGTTTTGTTTCGCTGTCACAACTGAGTAAGTACTGAGGTTCATTCTGGTAGATCGCAGCATAGCCCCTTGGTGTAGTTGCCTGTCTAACAATCATCAACTAGTATTTTTACTAGTCGTAAATTTTTATTAATCTACAGTCGTTTACTTTCGTTTAAAGCCCGTTAGATTCGTTTTGTTTTGTTTCGCTGCAACAACTGGTAAGTACAGAGGTTCATTACAGTAGATCGCAGCATAGCCCCATGGTGTAGTCGCCCGTCTAACAATCGTCAACTAGTATTTTTACTAGTCTTAAATTTTTACTAGTCGTCAGCCGTTTACTTTCGTTTAGAGCCCTTTAGATTCGTATAGTATCGTCTCGCTGCAACAACTCACTAAGTACTGAGATTCATTCTGGTAGATCGCAGCATAGTCCCATGGTGTAATCGCCTGTCGAACAAATTAGAGGTCTCGGACTCGAGATAAATAGGCGGCTCTGACGTGGTCTAGATGGTTCTAAGCCACGTGATGTTTTTCAAAGAATGTATACAGACGTGAGGCAGTACAGAAGATGAGTTGAAATAGTGCCTTCCAATTCAAAAGTTTTCGTTCCGACCGGTTTCCCATTAAGGCTGTCTCTGTCTCTATGGCATTTTTTGTTTTATTGTTATTCTATCGTCTGAACTCCTTGTAATCTCTTAAGCGCGAAAGAAGGTGAATGAGGGCCATTCCCGAAAATCGAAGCTTGTTCGAATAAGGCAGTCGACTACCTTCCTGTCTTGAAAAGAGGCTATCCACACTTGTGTCATTAGTTACCTCCTTGGTATTAAGATTTGTATTATAATCGGGCTATAGTGGTTGGAATGTTATATCATGTTGGTGTTTCAAATTTTAATACACTGATACGACGAGACCACGATTCCCTTATTATAATGTGTATTTCACCGAACTATCAATGAGTCAATGCATGATGCTGGTAATGCAGTTTATGTAGATACTTTTACCATTAAATGATAACTTGAAATTATTCTATCGAAAAAATTAAACTGCCAGCGGCGGCTCATTTTTTATCAGTGTGCTATAATGAAGGAATGCCTAAAAATAGTGCCACTAAAATAAATTGAATGTCAAAAAAAGAGATGGAAAAACATTCCATGTTTCAAATTTATTGAACTCGGGCTTATATTTAATTACGAAATTGTAAGAAAAACTGACGGGCAAAGGTATGAGTTAGAATTCAATTACCACGATTCATAAAAAAAAAGCGACTGCTGCATTTACAAATGCAAAGTAACATTCCATGATTTTTAAAGAGAAAAACTAAGATGGTCATCAATAACCTAACATATTACTAGATTTTTCAAACCCTTAAGTCATGCTTTTTGGGGAATTAAATAAGTGTGGAAAAAAAGTGAAAACATATGATTGAAAAATTATTATTTTTCGGGATAAAAACTGAAATTACTTCCTAATTCAAATACATATAAAACACACTTTACTCAAAAATAATGTACACGGGTCTTTTATCTACAGGTGGTTAATTTCAGACTGCCTAAACATACCTTAAAATACGTATTATCCCAAAACTCGAGAAACCATGAAATTATGTGACATTTATCTCTACGAATCGCTCTCATCGTTGCTGCATATGTCATACAGTCTTTTTTATGTATACATCCACACACACATAATATATATATATATATATTCATTAAATTATAACTATATCAAACACCTCAAAATTTTATAAATATTAAAAAAATTATTTTAAAAATTGAATTTTTTATTAGGTTTTTTAAAATGTTCTTTGCAATCTAACTTTTAACTTCCCATAGTTTTGCATTTATATTGTTTATAAATAAATTTTGTACAGAGTTATTTATTATTTTGTGCTTTCGTTGAATAGTTAATTAAAAAAAAATATTTTTATGCTTGTACTCTGAATTTTCGTGAAATTTTTGTAATATTCTACACGTAAGTTAAACTTAGATAACCTTAATGATGTCGAAACCTGAAATGGATATATAACTTTATTTTAATGTATAAGAGGAGTCTTTATTGTAAATTTTATAAAATTTCTTCAAAAATTGTGACGCAAGGAGCCTTTCAAAGACTAGCAAATCTAGAAATTCTCAATTTGATAAAAAGCAATTTAAAATATATTTTTATCACCTACCTTTGATATTTATTTTTCTAAAGCCACCAAGTTTTCATTTTACTTTTCATTACATATTTTAAATTCATTTTATTCCAATATTTACATAATTTTAAAATATTAATTTACCCCCCCCCCCCCCCCCCAAAAAAAAAAAAAAAAATTCCAATTTTTGCTCGAGTTTTGGTAATCTGAAAGTCCACCATCCCTTAAATCAAAAATACAGTAATTTTCATTTCAACTGTGAGAAAATGGAAATTTTCTTTCTTTTTCTGTCACACTTTAAGCTTTTCTACCCGCGTTTCATCTTAATTACCTTCAAATACCACTTTTGCTGCTTTGCAACTCAAACTTTTTACAAGATGCAACCAATCTCTATTAACAGTATTTCTCCCTGCGTAACCACTAACGGTCCATGCGTGAAGTTTTAATCTTCATAGGCCCCGTGTAATTATCCCTTCCAGAGTTTAAACTAGTTGAATCTTCACGATGCAAATAAATCTCCCTAACTAACGATTCATCTCATGCTGTTCAAATAGCATGGATTACGAAATTGGGTGACAGGTGAGTGCTCATTACGAGTTGCTAATTACGCATTGCCATTTGGTGCGGGGAAAAGTACGTAAAGAAGGGGATTTCTAATTTGATTCCGCGGTTTAATTCTTGCGCGGTATATTGGGATTATCTCTCTGCTTTCGAAATGTACAGTGAGTACATGGTGTGCAGGTCTGCTGAAGTGGATTCATTAGCGGCTATTCTTATGGAATTTACGTTAAATGGGATTCAAAATATGATTTTTTTTTCAATCTCATGCAAAATAAGTATGCTAGACATTGCATGAAGTACTGAATTTCACGGTTCTCTTGCATAAAAGGTTTGAAATAGTTGAATAATGAGAATAACTGTTTGTAGGTCGCAAATTACTTTTGCCTACTCTTAAACTAAGATTTATCAACCTTACTCAAATAGAGACTGTTTATGTTAAACGTTTGCTGTACTACATGTGCGCGCACACACTAAAAATGAAATCCTGATATAGCCTAAAAAACCTACCTGCTTCAGGGTGACATGACTCCGGGTATACGGCCTGCTAGTTTTAGCCACCCCTCTTTCCGACCTAAAACGGGTAGGAAATGAGGACGCTCCATTAGCTAGGGCCCGGTCTGAAACAGGCAAATCCTCCACCCAAAATCATTACACCCTGAAACAGCCAAACCGCTACCCAGAGTCATGTCACCCCGTAGCAGGCAAATCATTGCACCCTGGATCAGCCAAATACGCTACCCAGAGTCATGTCACCCCGTAGCAGGCAAATCATTGCACCCTGGAGCAGCCAAATACGCTACCCAGAGTCATGTCACCCCGTAGCAAGCAGATGAGCTACTCAGAAACGTTACTCCCTGAAACAAGGGTTTCGAATAGTAGAATGTATTAATTATACAATAACTATACAGTTATTGTTTGTAAAACTTTTTTTACAGTCTTTACACATAAACAGATAATTTACTGCAACGTTCATTTACATTATTATTTATGTAAATAAAAATTAAAAATATTTTCAAGATATTTTAGCACCCAGAATATAAATTTTTTTAAATCAAACTGCAAGTAAATACATTTTAGAAATTCATTTTAAAAGACTGGTATAAATGTGCATATTTGCGTGAGATGCCAAAAGTTCCAGAAATTTTAGAGTCGCATCGGAATTGGTGTAAAAACACGGAAGAGCAGGAAACTAGTAAAAGGTATGACGTCATCACTTTTGCTCATAGTATGAGAAAGTATATACCACACCGGTGGCTTTGCTTAATCCCGTGAGCTCTATACTTAATTTTTCGCCAGATTAAGGGCACAGTGGACTTTAAAAACATAGTTAATTTTTTTTTTTAAATTCATACTTATATACATCCAAAAGAAGCAGTTTCTATGTGTTACATTAAATCACATGGAAAAAAAATAAACATTTTTTCTTAGCTATTTGTTTAAAATTGTTTTTACTGAATTTTGAAAATTTTCCCACTCTAAATATAAGTGAAAATTGTTCAATGCACATTTATAATAATCAGTTTTTTTTTAATTGATTCTTTATGCTACAAATACATTAAGTAAAATCTAACCAAAATAGTTGTAATACAGATGCACTTTTTAGTTTTCAGTTACATGCGATCTTGCATTTTGAATAAAAATAAGGACATTAATTTTTTTTCGTTATAAATACACTGAATTTTTACTATAAATGCTAAATTTGAATCGAGAGAATTTCAATTTTTTTAAATTAAATATTTCCCTATATCTACGGAATATTACTAAAGGGCATTACTTATGAACTATTAATAAAGTAGAAAAGCTGATTAAGTAAAAAGTTGGCTATTAAGAATTTATAGTATTGAGGTGCCCATATTTTAAAATCTTTTATACAAGAAGTATTTAAAAATTTAGCTGTAATTAAAATGTCCAGATCATACAATTTGTTTTTGAGACATCGTATCAAAGAAAATTCTAATTCTATTGTTAAATTCTTTTATACTCCGAAGGAAACAAACTACTAACTTAAAACTTCTAACGGTATAAATGCAACACCTTTAATTTTGTCACAAAAAAAAATAATTATAATGAAAGCCTTGGCAAAATTTATCAAATGTTCTTTCAACAAGTTTATAAATTACGTGAGCATTGCTCTAATAGATATAAAAAGGGTAATAAATTTATACTTAATGAAATTTCGATGTACGGTGTGATTAATTACAGCGGCTTTTACTTTTTATGCTGAAATACGAATTCACTTGATACATCTAGCTCTAAACGCACAACTTTCCCCAATTAAGAGACGGATTTTGATTGGAAAAAAAAAATCAATATTAGAAATAAATTTCGTTTAATATTTTTTTTTTCAAACTCAATAAATAAAATTAGCGGATAGGAAATCACAAACTACACGCAGTTAATTGCGTGGAACCATTCATGACAAATATCGGCTCATTAAAGTGAGATCCTAATTTATTTACTCGGATTAATTTTCCTCCGAGATTCCTTGTGATATGTGTCCCTCCAAAGGTAAATAAAGATTGTGTAAACTCATAATCTAAGTATGAAAGAAATGTTTTGCAGGTTAATTACTTACTATTGATTTATTCTCCGGCAAATGCGAATGGATTGATAAATTTGTTTTGTAGAAGTGTAATCTCTTTTTCGCCAAACGTGCCAAGGGGGATTTCAGGTTGAATTTATAAGGATTATTAAAAACGGAAATTCATTTTTTTTCCTCAAAAAATATTCAAATACATGCTCACTTGACTCTTAGAAGCTTCGAATTTGTAATTTGAAATCGATAACTCTCTGAGTTGGGTGTTGTGTCAATTACGTGTTAGTAAAAATGAACTTAAAAGGACGCTTTTGAGCACACTAAAGAAATTTCTCATAACGCTAGAAAGACGGGATTTTTTCCTTACTAAAAAGACTGAACACCGTCATTTTGACGGTTAAAAATAAAATCAAGAATTTAAAATATATAATGTTTTTTAAATGGTTAGATACTTTTAATTTTGAACTATTTCATACCTATATATATTAATATACCAATATTTCATACCAATATATAATAATATACCAATATTTCATACCAATATATAATAATTAGTATATATTTAGATATGTTTTTATACAGGTATACCGAACTGACAACCTGGTATGGTTTATCCTCAAAAATATATGCATGGTTTGTGTGCAGTCCTTATTTTTCAACACCAATATTTCCGAAGAGCCAATATTTCTTTTATTTGAAAAAGGGGGAAGAGACGAAAAATAACTAACATTTTTCCTGTATTATTTTAAAGATTTCTACCCGTTTTCTATATTGCCGTCAAATTGACGGCTTTTTTTCTTAGTTGGTGTACAACACATTTTCTCCCCATTTTACTATCGAATATAATTTTGTGTGTGCATATTTCGTGTAAAATTAGAAAAAGTCATAAAATTTCAGAAGCCTGAGGATATAAATGCAGACATAGGGCTCAATAGTATGTCCGAAACCATCAAAATGACGGCAGACGTCTTTATAGTGTTAAAAAACATTTTTTATATTAATTTTTTAGTATAAAATACCATTGCACTCTTTATTTTAAAATTACAGTTACCATACACAAAAATATCCTTTATTAAAACTACGGTGCATTCCGTATATTAAAAATGCCGTTTTCTATCTTTAATGCGGTGTACATTCCTCCAGGGACTCCAGTTTCTTGGTGAGTTTAATGAAAAGAAACGTAGTTTTCTAATTGCATCTAACATTCGCCCACTTGAGTTTTTTTTTTCAATACTTTTTTTACCACTTTGAAGTCGGGTATAGTCTAAACCAGGGGTTTCCAACTTACAAGTGTCCAAGGGCCGCAATCGAAAACACCTGTCTAGTGGAGGGCCGCAATTTAATCAGGACCATACCCAGAACATTTTTTCTTGAGGGAGGGGGATTTGGAGGATTTGTGTATAGTATGTACTATGAAATTCAACGACCTTGGTTATAACTGGCCAACTTTCGTTAAATTGCACAGACACACACAAAAAAGTCAAATTAGAAGTGGGTATTTAAATAAGAAGTGGGGGGGGGGATGAAATAGAACATGAGTGGACACCCTACTTTTCATGGAATTCGAGCAAAGTCAATGTTTTTTGTAAATGAACAGCATTTGAAAACAATAAAGATTTTTACAAAAACATTTTTCGTTAACTAAGAATATCTAAATTGATGCTGCAAATTATTTTCCTAGAAGTCTTTGCGGGCCGCCAGTTGGAAACCCCTGGTCTAAACCATTGGTTGCGTGATTATGCCTCTGTGCTCCACCCAATCCCATAGTCTTTTTGTTAGTCTTTTGGATAGCGTGAGTTGTAAACGTCATTAGAACAAGTAGTACATACAATTAAACAAGGAATATGAATCTGAGTAGATATCTGACACAGGAGTTGTTATAGCTCCATCACACTTTACTGTTTTATTGCAAGATTTACTCTAAAGTATTGGCAGTAACCCCCAGTATTATGCTGTATATATGAAGAGCTATTTGCTTTGCAGTCGTTCCGAATATTTGAGAGATCGAAGAATATTTAATGAAAGAAATATCTTGGCACATCCCCTATTTTCTTTCAGCTAGTAACTAATAATTTTTACAATGAAACTGTCACATTTGTTTAGTATCTTAATTTCATATTAAAACCGTAACTCCAAACTTTGCTAAAATTATTGTTTATTAATGTCTGACGAACAGCTGAAGCTGATGAAAGGGATATATATTTCTTTTGCAGAAGTGTCAATTATTTCACCTTCGCGCAAGTATTTCTTTCATGGATGGGTCTGCAAGCTGTTAATGTGTCAGAGACCACCAATATGTAGAAGATGTATTTAAAAATGACTCAAGCAAAATTGCTTGGGCAAAGATCATCGGATAGAGTTCTCTTCAAAGAATTTTTATTGTCAATCTACCGCTGCTACTTTGTTTGAATGACCCAACGTTAACTTTTGCACCAGGTTTTCCTGCCGTTACTCTAACGTTATAGAAATTATTTAGCGAAATATTGAATTAATTACTGTCAGGGAAGAATTTTCAATTCAGCTAAAGTTGCGTTTATCGTCAAAGTAAGAATTCGGTAAAACTAAAATGGGTTTTATTCAGCTTGATTTTGAGCAGGGTTTGGGTTTCAGTGAAATATTCCATGCTTCATTTTCGCAGGAAATATGCAGAAATTTGTCAAAGGAGTGAAAATTTTAAAATGTCAATTTATTTACGACTGAAGATGTAAATATCAAAACCTTTAAATGCTTATGAAACTACAGTTATGAAGCATGAATGTAACATGATTATGAAGCATGAGGGCAAAGTATAAGTGAATATGGTTAGTATAAATGTTAATAGATACTCTACTTATCCAAAATTTTGATACGCTAGAAACAAATATATCAGTTTTAAATTCATTAGTAAAATAGTAGCATTTATCGACAAAATTGGACCAAAAAAATTCAACCTATATCTGACAAGGCAAGAAATGAGAATGTTTTAAAAAAATACAGTAGAACCTGAACTTATACTGGTTTTACGTGTACAGATTTGATTATTTGCGAATTTGAAATCAATCATCATAGGGTAAGTTTATTGAGTTTTGTAACCCACCATTCCACTAAATTTACTGTTATAAAATGGAAAGCAGAACGACACGGTATTTCAACGCATTTCAGTAAATTTTAATAATATAATTTTGTCTGAATGCTGTTTGTGTATCACATATTGTGCGTCTACTCCATGCTTCTCCCATACTCTGTGTCTGTGACCACATTTTGCCTGCTGTAATCTAACTTTATAAAACATGGATAATACTGTAATTTTAATATTGTAATTTTTTATGTTGAACAATATATCTGACAATATTGTAATTTTTTATGTTGTTATTTTAAATTTTGAAGTCAAATTTGCCACCCACATAGTATAGTGGTTAGCGTTCTGAGCTGCCACGCAATAGACGTGGGTTCAATGATGCTCCCATAATAAAGTACCCAGAAAAACAGCGTGGGTCTTCATGGGTTAAAGTCAATGTAGTACCTATCGTTATAGATATGTTCCTGCCGCATTGACAAAAAAAGTCAAAGTTTGGCATAGTCACGTTTTATAATCTGAAAAGTATTCTTCAACTTACGACAAAAAAAAAATGGTCTTAGTTTATCTGTGGAGCAGATAGGAGGCAGCAATTACAATGTACTATGAATATTTAAAAGGTTTTTAATGTGTACGTTTGAAAAAATTTCTTGTTTTCTTCTTAGCTTTTTGGTTAAACTACCTAAAACATTCTCCATGAATCAAAATACGCTTACCTTAACACTATAAAAACGGCTGCCGGCATTTTGATGGTTTCGGACATACTATTGAGCGCTATGTCTGTATTTATGTCCTCAGGATTCTGAAATTTTATGACCTTTTTCTAATTTTAAGGGAAATATGCACACACACTTACAAAATTATATTCGATAGTAAAGAGGGGGAGAAAATGGGTTGTATACCTACTAAGACTGAAAGCCGTCAATTTGACGGCAGTATAGAAAACAGGTATAAATCTTCAAAATAATACCAGAAAATGTTAGTTACTTTTCGTCTTTGCGGAAATATTGGTGTTGAAAAATAAGGACTGCACAAACCATGCATATATTTTCACGGATAAACGATACCAGGTTGTCATCTCGACATACCTGCATAAAAACATATCTAAATACATACTAATTTATTATATCTTGGTATTAAATAGTTCAAAATTTAAAGTATTTAACCATATTTAAAAAAACAAATATTTTACATCATTGATTTTATTTTTAACCGTCAAAATGACTGCGTTCAGTCTTTTTAGCAAGAGAAAATTCCCATCTTTCTGGTGTTAATGCAACTAAGCAGAAAAAAATAATTTCGAGACCCAAAAAGAATCCACAATTAAAGATTTGACAATAGTCCAATACCTCAAAAGTAATATGTTTTACTTACACCACTGTGCCTTAGACCCATCCAAATATGAAATTTTTTAAACATATTGTGGTGAAGTACAGTTATTGCTTAGCAGTTTGAAGCGTGTTAAAGTGTTAAATAAGAATAAGAGGTGCTGAAAGTATTAGGGTTTCAGAAATAATCACGTGATTTTTCCGGATTAGAATGCGTCCTGTGCACCAAACCCGCCTCATATATGTGAAGGTCCGACTGTACGTGCAAAGTGTCGATAAGAAAAATGTACTTACATATATGTCATCCCTCACTTTACAAGCGTGTAATGTTCAGACCTTATAATAAATAATTTCGTTTCAACGATCCTTCGTCACGCTTCGAAACGGTTAGCAGTCTTCGATTGTCCAGCTTAAAATCCCATTTACGCACACATTATGATCGCGTGCTGAACGGGTATTGTTCTTTAATACACGATATTCAAACTGTTGCCGACAAAACGGGAACTAATAATAAAATATAAATTATTAGTTCTTGGTACATTATAATTAATAGGGATTCTGGGAAATAATTAATATTCTTTTGACTTATATAAATAATATGTGCTTATCAGAGACTAATAAAACTTAACTCAAAACCCTTATAAAGATAAATGTTACCCATCTACTGTAAGAAATAAAATTGTCTGACCCGGATCTTATGCTTTCTGGCCAGATGGGCAGAATTACACCACTATATCATGATCATCATTAATGAGACTTACACCCATCTGGTTGATGTAAAATCGGAAGAGAAATTCATGTTATGAGCGTTAATCAAGCCCTAAAACGTATTTTTAAGCTCTAGAGGTAACTTCATTTTCAAATAAGCCTGAAATTTTATCTGAAGCGATTAGTTTCCAACTGATTAATTTTAATTCTGCAAGTATGTAATATTTAGCATCATACGTTACAGTAAAATTTCTTCCAGGAGAGTATTCCCAGCTCTTCTCACAGCGTTCGATTTTTCTGCTCATGGTATCGTTTAATCTCATTAGAGGTTGGTGTGTTTAACACGACTTTATTTCTGAAGATTAAATGTGTTTAAGCTCTGCAATTTTCATTTTAGAATAATAAACTAGGGGACAATTAGTGTCAAATAATGATTACATATGAAGGTACAAAGTGTAAAAATCTAGTTTTGTTAAATGATTTTAATGCAATTTGCTGGATCTTTTGATTACTTTTAGATTAAGTTAAGTAACCTTTTGGAACTACCTCTGTAACTACTCGCTTATTTCTTTCTCGTTCTGTAAAGCAATTCTCCGTTAACTGAGTTAATTTGACGCTAACAAATACTGACACTTAATACTTATAAAATGAGCATTCATTTCCCTCGCTCTCCCTTTCTCAGAAATACATGTATCATTATTATATATTTTATTCATATTCATATGATCATGATAAATATTTGTTTCTTAATTTGTCTATTTTAAAATCCAATTGTTCTTCACTACGATTCATATTTCCTTTCCTATTGTAACTAAAAATTATTCTATATAATTATAGTTATACATTAACTGACACACACACGCCCACATATATGTCTCTGTGTGTATGTGTTTAAAAATAAAAAAATTACCCGTCATACCTACCACTGTTGATGGGAATAGTCATATACAATGTTAAGCCTGTGAAGTTCACTGTTCCCTTTACCCTTAAGGTAATGTATATACTAAACAATGAACTCACCATTAACAAGATCTGACGAGGTTTTCTCCACTAAACTATTTATTACAACACAATTAGACTACATAAATACCGTACTCAATTGCTAGCAGGCAACGGGGAATTATTTATTGCGTGTGTTAATCCCGGTAGTTACATTACGGAAACCCTACCAGAAATCAGCTGCCGCTTGTACATACGCCACACTGACCTTTCTGTCTTCACTTTATCACGAGTTCGCTGGAACGATAGGTAACTTCAAAACTTTTCAGTAAACTTAATAATGTCCGGCTGATTTAAGGCAAAGCGATCTTCACTCCAATTGTTTTTCGTTCACTGCTCACCTCCGTCCGACCTCGCCTCGTAGTGTTTCTTCTCTCACTGTCTAGCGTGTACGTTACCCATGGGGATTCCCGTCTAGTAGAAAAGCGCCGCTCATTTGCATAAGGCGCTTCTTCTTCAAACGGCGATTTGTTTAAACCAGGGGGGGTTAATTTTGATTCAATACCTCACAGGCCTCGTGGCTTTTGATTCATTGCTTGTCTACTGGACTACAATTGTCATTACGATTGCTTTAACCGGGACAATTAGTTTTTCACGTTTTGCTTAACCTCCTCAATAATTTGTTTTAATTTTCAGCATATATAATAATACATATCCAATACTTGTGGTTTGTTAATTATGTTTCATAATTTTGAAAGTTACCTTCGCATTATCAATGAAAACTGATATGAGAATATCCTTTTATATTTTGTTCATTGTCTATTTCTCAAAATTATTTAACATTTTCTTACTTCCCTCGCTTTTAGAGTCACACAGAGAAACCTTACTCGGTTTGTGTTTTTTTTCTTTTTACAACATAAAAATTTAGTTCTAAACAAATGAATTTTTCCTCTGAGAAATGGAAGCATGAATATTTTAAAAGAACTATCATCTTAGGTCTATGTTTAATGCCAATGACCCACTATTAAATATAATAAAAAAATTTCCCATTATCCGATAATCATTGGCCCAATTTAAACGAAGCTTCTGTTTTTCTCTGTCTACTAATACCAGGTGTTTCTAACTTTTATAATTATTGGACTATTGTACTCCGTTTTCGTTGCAATGCAATGCATATTAACAAACTCAAAGTTCAAATATTATGTCGATTATAATTGTATTGTATTTATTAATATTTTCTTCCTTGTACTCATTTATTCAATATGGAGGCGAAAATATCATTGTCAAAGATTCTGCCTATCATTTAAAAATATGCTTATTAACATCGTTACAAGTTTTCTTTGAAACTCTGTATTTCAATGCGCGTAAAATCTAATTTGGAGTTATTTACGTCCAAGTATTTAAAGTTTATTCTCGATGTAGTTAATACTCTCTGGATCATAATGTAGAGTGCTAGAAGTGCTTCTTCCTTGCAGTGTGCGGAGTTCGATTCAACTGCCTCAAATCCAATTAAATAACGTCTCAGGATCGCGTGTTGAACGGGGCTTTCGTTCGTTAAGTGTATGATTAAATTTGTTTTGGCCAAGTATGGTTGTGCTCTTCTATGTTCATCCACGTTTATGCACATTCTGTGAACCATAATTAACGACAGGATAAATTACACTAAAGATATAATTGCTCGTGAATTGTTTTAAAGGTGGAATTATTAGCAAATGAGTTTGGTTGGTACAAGTACACGGATATTCTCTTTCACGTTAAAGCTTTCTTTATAAAAAGTTATCACACTGTAAATTATGGTGGGAATAGATATGATATTGAAATTATAACTCAGGTAGACACTTGTTATTAATTGCTCTTCATAGAGCATAGATGTTGCTAATTGCATAGAATTATTAGCACAAGTGTACTTGAAGCAAGCACTCTTTTATTTCTTCTCTTGTTGTTGAATGCTTTCTTTAGAAAACAGTATCACTCACTAAATGAAGTTAGAAGTGGGCGCGGAGGCCCAGTGGCAAGAGCAGCGGGTCAGTGATCTGAACGTCCCTGGTTCGATGCTCGTCGCTGCAAATCCCCCGCCGTGTTCACTAACGGTGGCTTGGCACGTAAAATAGGTCGTGGCTGCAATGTCCTCCAAGTTCTCAAATTTACCTCTGGAGGTGCGAGGTCAAGTGTTCCGGTCTCGTCACTTGACTCGGTTCAAAATTACGGGACCGGTCATTTAGCCAAGTCGGACTCCAATCCATGTGGTGCTAATTCTAAATAGGAGCCGCCCCTTTCAGCCCAATAGCCAATTAGGACTTGGTGAATGGAACCTCCAACCAGGGGCCATTAGCAACAAAATAACAACACGGAGTTAGAATTTTACCTACTGTTAAAATTTAACTCTTATTGAATGAGCAGTTTTCTTTTTTCAATTGATTTTTCTTTATACAGCCAACTTTTCTCCATAGGGCACCGTCAAAATTGCACCAACTCTTGGCATGTCCATTTGGTATTGTGTAACTGAAATTGTGAAGTTCATTCGTCTTCACCGTGAAGTTCATCGAAATTGTAAAGTTCATGTTGTCAACCATTCGTTCTTCAAATCGGGCCATAGCCCAGTTTGGGGACAATTTCCAGTCTCCGGAAAGGGAAAAACGCCTTTCCAGAAAAGCAGAAGTCTTGAGTTCAGTTTTTGAGATAGATTATTAGTTGTAAATACGAAGGAAACTGTGAATAGACAATTAAGGCAGACTTCTCTTGCCTGTAGTTTCGTCTAAGACATATAACGTGAATTCATGTATCAGGATTTTATCCTGTCTATCTGGAATGGAGAAAAATGTCAAATTCATTTGTGAGGTTCAGATTATGGCACGGATGTGTGCTAAGATGGAAGGAACATCTGTTTGGAAATCAGAATGTTTCAAATTCCTCTCTAGAGGCGGCAGTTTAAGGGGACAAGGATCTTTCAACCTCATTATTTTTAATTTTTAATTTTTAACTCTATATACCAAATAAGAATAATTAATATTCTTTTTTATTACATTGAAGACTATCAGAATTGCTAAATAAGTATCTTGTGACCAAATAAGGTATTTTTATAAAAGATTTTTGGCTTTATGCTAACATTTTTCAAAATGCTCCCACCGCATTCCATGTCATTTAAAAAACTATTTTGAGTTCCCAAGAGTTTGTCTTCGTGCGAAATAATTCCTAAGTGTACTAGTATATATATAATATTTTTATTTTTATTTTTTTTTTGCACTGTAGTTTCACCACCATCAGCTAAGGCTGTACCTCATATTGTTAGGCCTAGCAGAGAACTCTAAGGAATGTACGACATTTCTACACCCGCAGAACGCATTTCGTAGAACGATGCCACTTTGAATCTATAGCGGAATTCAAGAAAAGAAAAAAATTCCCCAAATGTCTCAAAATTCAGGTGCACGCACGCGGCCTATACACGAGTAAATACGGTAATAAGTTCATTGTAATGCATGTTATATGCACTCATTCTAGCAGTTTGAAAAATATTTCCGATAAACTCTGTATGGCTCTTTCAACGACAGTTGTACTATTATGCTTTGAAAATACTCAACGTATGATCCTAAGCTATAATTCATTTGGAGGATCAATTACAGGAGACACTGCCAAAAGAAAAAGTAATGCATTTTCAAACCCTCAGAATGTTGAGTAGCAACTGTTTACATAGAATTGGTTCCAAAAATTGGCTTTGCATCTTTCTTAATAAATAACAACGCGGTCTTATTGTTCGCGCAATGTTAAAACGTATTGAACAAAATTACGTAATATTATTTATAAAAATGACTTTTTAAAGAAAATTTAAATACTACAATTTCTGCTTCTCTTAATTAAAGTCGGCGCCATGTATTAAAATTTATTCTCTGTCCTCTAAATTATTCAAAACTCTACCAACGTTGTAATTAAATTATGCAATTTATCCGATCTCATTATTTACAAACTTTCCTGAAGATATATATTCACGAGAGATGAGGTCTTCTTAATCATACGTTGCGTGTTCAACAGGTCTTCTCAATCTACGTTCTCGAGCAAATGTCTGCCGAAAGTAGTTGCCATCGCCCTTGTTGGGCTCAATTAATTTAAAATTGGGTTAATTACTGAAACTTGAATAATGAACCATTGGACTGTAAAAGTGTTAAAGTTAAGTCAGATAGCTTGAAAATATGAAGTCCTTTGGGGATTAAAATATATTTGGAAGTGTCGGGATAAAGTTGTTTTAGTTTCAATATTTCTATTCAATAAGTATATCAATATTTTACTCTTATTTTAAAAGACTATGGATTTTCCTTATTTTTCTTTATTAATTTTCGTTAATCTGGTGAAAGAAATATGTGTATTAACGTGAGAAAACCCAATAATTTAGATATGCATATTTCTATAAACGTTATAAAAGATCATTTTTACTGGCTTGGTAGTTTAGTGTCAATGAATCTCATATAATTTGAAAAAAAAAATTATTTTTTTTAAGAATTACACTGGGTCTATATATTTCATAGATTTTTAACATTAAGAAAAATGATTTTCTTAACTCACTGAGAGGTTTTCCTTTGTTAATTTTTTCTTGAAAGAAGAAATTTGTTCGAATTTCTAGGTTATAAACATATGTTGAGAGATGACTTAATAACTAACAAACTGTGATTGTGTTATCGTATCTCAAGGCGATCATCCTCTCTAAAAAAACAGAAAATGTAATATAACGTTAAAGTAAACATTGCGGAATACCTTTTATTTTTACTTTGTATTATGGAAGGATTTGATGCATTGTCAGTGTAACTATATTCTTAAGCATATGAATTTACGTTATTGACCCATAAGTTAAGTCTTACCATGGTCATTCCAGTAATGAAGTCCAAGAGAGAGAAATCTTCATTTTGGCAGGGAAATTCGTTTTGTAGAACATCGACCTTGTTTCAGTACCCGGTCCTGAGATAGGAGAAATGTCTATAGTAGAATTATTAGTGTTGTTAGGAAATAATAAGTACCGTATTTTTCGGACGTTTAGACGTACATCAAATTTGTGGGACGATTTTTAGAAAAGAATATTTTGTATTTTGTTAGATATTTTCAATTTCTTAATTAAGGAAGATTATATATATATATATATATATATGTCTGTGTGTGTGTTAGTTACAAATGGCTTTATTTCGAAAATTAATCCATACAGATCAGGCAGCCCACACACATTACAAAGGATCAGGAAACAAAACAAAACAAAACAGCAATAAAAATTGGAAACAAAACTAGAAAAATATACACGATCAAAAAGTTCAGTCACAAAGAGAGTTCATACTGGTCCTTGCATCCCAATACAATTTGGTGATGTCTCCGTTTCTGTGGGAGATTCTGTAAAGTCCATGGCAAGTTAGAAGGTGATTCGAATTTAAGGCGTTAGCCTGCCCTGCAGATCGGGCAAACGTTGGTAGGGGATACACCCATTTTGAAGAGATGTTCTGCCAAGCAGTCGTGTCCAGTCTGTAGCCTGAAATTTGCTACTGCCACCATGAAGGCGTTTATGGCTATACCATTTCCAACAGTCTTGAATGTTCTCCCAGGATTTACCTTTCAATTTTTCCACCATATCGAAGTTACCTACCTCTCAAAATTTTTCAATATCTCTATCTATATATCTATCTATCTATCTATCTATCTCTCTCTCTCTCTCTCTATATATATATATATATATATATATATATATATATATATATATATATATATATATATATATATATATATATAAGAGAAATAGATGAAAGAGAATACCTGTATTAGCACTCTACTTGCAGCCAGGATCTAATAACATGATATATATATATATATATATATATATATATATATATATATATATATATATGTGTGTGTGTGTGTGTGTGTGTGTGTGTGTGTGTAAGTAATAAAATAAGCATTTTATTTTAATGTTACCTTCGGACCATAAGAAGCACCCCAATTTTAAATCGATTTTCAATGTAAAATAGATGCGTTTTGTGGTCCAAAACATATAGTACTTAATAACTACATGGAAAAAAAATGTTTGAGTTCGCCACCGGTAATTGGCCCCGAAAAGAAAGAGGAATATATGGATTTAAAAAATGAGATTACCTCTCGTTAATTGGTTAGTTCAGTTGGTAGAATTCCGGCTTATAGGTTATAAGACCCAGCTACCAGTTCTGGTCCACTTAGATAGACGTTATAGGTCTATTTGAATTAGTAATTCATTGAAAATTAGTATAAAAACGTTAACGGTTCTAAAAAAAATAATGATGCTCAAAAGTTCTAATATTAAATACTTAAAGTTTGTACTCATTGTCAGATTTGTAATACAACCATTAACTTTTTCATGCTTAAATGATGTACTGTTTTTAACTTTTTAGCTGCAAGTATTAAAAAGAATTAGGTTTACCTATTAGCACTATGAATATCAAACTTAGTAATAAAGCAACATAGTTAAAGTGTTAAAAATTTATTAAAACATAAATTCTTTTGTGTCTGAGAACTGAAACGTAAGATACTGCTCAAAGATTATTTTAACATTATATTTGCATTATAAAATACTTTTTGAGAATGAGTTAAATATAAGCTGTAATACTTTCGAAACACAAGTAATGAAGTGTCTCACAGTTCGTCTGTATACAAAACTGCAGATAAATTTCTAGTAACAGTGGTCTGTCGAAAAGTGTAATTTAAATCGAAACAATTTTTATTATAATTTTCTGACCTGTCGGATACTTCAACGGAATATGCCTCAGACACACATTATTTAACTTGCATTAAAAATAAATAGCTTAAAGTTTTTCTATTTGAAGGTAAAGTATGGATATCATATTTCTTACATAAGAAATCAAATGTTTATTCTATTTATTTATGCAATATTTTTTTCAATTTATTCGTCATGAAAAAGTTATATTAAAAACAAAATTTGTTCAGCAAAGAAAGTTTTTAGGTAGATAAAAAATAAAATATTTCTACATTTATTCCAGTTCTGTTTTAATGACGCGATCTGTATTATCCATTTATTAAAAATGAATCCAAGAGTATGTTTGAAAAAATATTAACTTTTTTCTTAAGATATATATCTTAATTTCCCTTTTTTTTCTTTACAGGTAAGCCAAAACGTAATATGCCTTAAGCACGAAGAAATTCTATTTTTGGGGTAAGTTTTATTGATAAACAAACTATATATTATTACAAGTCTCATACAAAAGTATATTTTTATAATGGTATTTTTTCTTAGTGAGCAATACACTACTCATCAACAGCTGTTGTTTGCATAAAAGAAAGTTAAAAGAGTACATGAATAGGTTATTCATCGGAGAGTAGCAGGGAAAATTAAATTTTCCGCTAAAACTTATTGATCACGGAAGAAATATGTTTTGCATTTCTAGCTTCAAAGGGTTTCTAAGGGGAAGTAATGAATGAAAATGAATCTCTCACTGGAAAAAAAAATATATATAAATAAAACTGGATGGTGGTGTATTTAAAAAAAGAGGGGAAATTGCGAGTAAACCGGAAAACATAGTTTATTTCTATTGATAATTTCGGAACTAATTTTGAAGGCATTGTGAAGTATTGAATCCAAAAACGGAGAACCGGGGTAGTTTATCACGTAGGTTGAAATCGTGACTCTCAACCATGGAAAGACCGTTATAACGTTAACAAAAAAAAATCAGCCCTCGAAAAGCCTTTAGATAGAGAGCTGTACTGTCCACACCGTTGTTGGTGCATAATAAAAAACAACATCTTGTCTGTTGCCCACAAAAATAAAGTGAGGAGATAATCAGAAAGCGAGAATACCGCAGGTCATAGTGTGGTTTGATGGTCAAAACAGTGGCCCCGAAGGTCATGGATTCGATTTCGTCTCTTAGCATGACAAGCGTAAACATGACTTACGTCGAAAGCTGTTGGATTACTCGTAGAATACGAGTATATCATTTGTCTAATGCTTACTCCACACCAACGGCGACAGCAACGAAAGGCAGACACATTTTGCCACCTGTCTCTTACCACCTGTTTTATTTGCGCATGCGCATAATCTTCTCTTTCTATTCTGATTGGCTGTCGAGCGTGGCGGCAGAGACAAAAGTTGAACTTTTGCCAAGACTTGAAACCGCAGAGACCAGAGACGGAGACGAACCGGGGAAGGTGAAAATTTGTTTGTAATACGCATGCGCAACAACGAAGATACATGATTTTCGTCTCCGTCGCCGTTGATGTGGAGTAAGCATTAGTGCCCAGGATTTTCAAACAAAGGCCAATATTTTATTTAACAATATTTTACTTGATACGATTTTGTACACAATAAAAATATGTAAGTACAAGTAAAGAAGTGAAATTCATCCCCGTAATTTTTTATTTGTATAAAGTTCGTTTTTAATATTAAACTACTTCACATAATCAGCTCCTTTATTTTTTTTTTCAACTTTTTCAACTTTTAAGTAATTTTTTCTCCGATATCCAGCCGATGTCAGGAATAGATGTACTTCATAACCTTGCTTAACTATTTTATTTACTCCCGAGGGGTTTTATTACTGAATGTTTGAAATTGGTCTTTTCCATTTACGCTTTGGTAAATAGCATTGAACGAGCGAAAAGTCACTTTCGCGTTTAATATCAGAAGTCAACTTGTAAAATATCCCAGAAATTCGTATACGTTTAGGAATGCGAAAAGTATCTTTGGATTCCCGGAATATCGATAAACATATCAAAGTGAATTACACCTTCTAGTGTGTGTTCGCATAATCGCAGTCGCGGAAAATATCTTTGAATAGCAAAAATATTTTATTTAAGAGAGATTAAATATTTGTGCATTCCTCAAAGACTTGTTTTTTGATAATTCAATTTCATATTTCAATATATTTGTATTATCACATTACTTTAAAAAGTGGTGAGTGGTTTTTTTTTTCAAATAAAAAATATGTATAGTGTTTTTAGTATTAGAAGAAACTCTTTAATACGTTTAGGAACTAATAAAAATACAAAACAGAGTCACGGCCCACCATAAATGCTAAAATCTGGTGCTCAAGAAAATTGCCTAATGTTGAAGTAATGTAATCCATAGGATTGTGTATTTCTCAAAAGAAGTTTCTGGGAATTAAGATATTTTTACATATAAATAGCCTGAATTTTTTTAATATTACACGGAATGCAAACATACATGCCTCTATGTATTCAAACACAGGAAGTCAAATGCAATATTTTTTTAGCATAATAAATGTGCGTTTACGATAAAAAGAGCGAAAGGGTTTTGTAAAATTTTGAAAATAATGATGTGCCCAGCTGGACATGTAAAAAAAAAGTTCCATAAATAATTTTGCATGTCGAAATTTTTTTTTTTCTTGAAAGATACTGACTCCTTGCTGACTAATGATATTTACAGTTCTTGTATTTCATGTATGACGTCAGTGAAGTAATAACGAATGTTTTATTCATTATTTTAAATGCAAAAGTTATAATTATTGAAAAAAAAATGCGTTATACGTTTACATTAATTGTACGATTGGAAATTCCGACTTCCAGTCCTTAAAGATAAGTATAGCACATTTGAATTGCATATCCATCAACGTGTAATATATTTGTCCTTTGTTTGCTAATTGTGTATTACTACAAACGGCTCAAATGACGATACACTTGTTCCATTAAGTATTAATTTATGTTAATGCAAAATAATAAAAGCCAGCAAAAATTCTATAACCCTCCCCCCCCCCCCCCCGAAAAATAAAAAGAACTAAACCAGAGCTACTACCAAATGTTAACGCTGATTGAATTCCGTATCTACCTTCTTTTTTTATTTATGCATTCTTCACCTGTCATCGAGCAGAAATTTATGGAATTTTTTAAACTGCCCAGGATAGTAGGATATTTTTTTTAGCTCTGAAGGTAAAGAATTTCGTTAATATTTAGATAGTTTGTTCGTTGCAGGAATAAAATTCCTTTTGGGATACGATTATGTAGTAAAACTTTGGTCATGCATAAAAAACCTGAAACAATTTGAAATATTTATGTTGTATATTTAGGTGTTGAAAATTTAGGGGTTGAAATGGTGAAAAGGAAGGAAAATTTTATGTGTTTTATTTTATTTAAAAAAATAATAAAGTACATTTTTATTACTAACTCGGTTAAAAACGTGAAAAATATATATTTCGAAAACGAGGAAATATCCGCAATGAGTTTCATTAGTTACAACCATTTTCAAACTAGCTCACTCTTTGGAGCAGAACTTCTGCGCTATAATATCTGTCTATCTGCTTCCTGAATTCGGAATCGGAAATTGCTCCAGAGCGTAAATTCCCAACCTTTCAGAAATAACCCCTAAATTGCATCGCTTTTTTTTTCTGTCTTTATTAATTTAATTTCAAACAACTTCACTCTAGTTGCCTCCTTTAACTTCGAATTATTTGTTGGGGGAAATTAGTTTTAATTAACTTCCTGATTTTCCCAAGTTTCCTTAATGATTTTCCCCATCCAGCGTGTTCTCAAGGTTTGTATTTTCTTTAGGGGTACATTCTTCTGAATTGCATTACAACTTATTTCACTGTTTACTTCGATACGTGCATTTTATAGTATGCATGCAATGCACGGAAATGTGAGCAGAATTTTTTAGCATATTTAGTATTTTACAGTTGTATATTTTGGGTTTTGAATAATAAATTGCATTTTCTTGGAGATATTTCCGATGCCATTTGATTATGTTGTGGCCGGTTTAAACGTATCCAGGCGTGCAGTAATGGCAATAAAATAATTATAGAGATAAGAGAATTATTAATTTATTATAGCCAAGCATTAAAATCACTACTTCGGTTACCCAATAAATTAATGACTAGAAGCAGTAAACAATAAAGGTGAACGAATCACCACAAGTGGTGGCATGCCACCACTTGTGGCAAGTTTAAATGTAGCCAGGAGCTGCAGGGAATAGAACTTGCCTATGTTCCTGCCTTTTAACGTTGGGTGATTCGTTCACCTTTATTGTTTACTGCTTCTAGTCATTTATTTATTGTGCAACCGAAGTAGTGGTTTTAATGTTTGGCTATAATAAACTAATATTGTTTTTTTTTATCTATTTTATTGCCATTACTGCACGCCTGGATACGTTTAAACCGGCCACAATGTATTTCTTCCAACATATTCACAAGGTCAAGAATAAATATTGTTAGGTGTTTCTTAATTTTTATTAGTATTCTACGTGAACTTGCTGTACTATTCGTATATTGCATTTTGACGGACGAATATTGTATATTTCTCAAAGAAGAAACTTGATTTCGTGAATGTCATAAAGTGTTTTTATCAGCTAATGCCTGCTCTCGTTATGATTTCAAAACTCTTATTTTTATGCCTAAGCGAATATCTTGTTGTAATATCCACAAGGTATTTCGACGGCGGAACATTGTATATGAGGCATAGAAGAGACTTGGTTTTGGCTAATGTCTTTTGGTGCATTTTATCATTTAGTGCTTGCTTTCGGGATTATTACAAAACTTTTATCATTCTGCTTAGGTGAACTTGCTGTTTTATCCTCATTGTATTTTGTCGGAGGAACATTATATACGTCGTGAATAACAGATTTTATTTGGCTGATGTCTTATGGTGTTTTTTATCCACTCGTGCCCGATTTCGTTCCCATTACAAAATTGTTATTATTCTGCTTAGATAAACTTCTTGTTTTGTTACCTGTATGGTATTTTGGCGGAGGAACATTGGATATGAAGGGTCCAGGGGCAAAACCACTTTACTCCAAAAAACCTCGTTTTGAGAAAAACGAATCTGAAAGTTGGAGAAACGTGGTTTTTCTATCGAACGCCGAATCTTTATAGTTCTTTTTAACGGCTTTAAAGGGGTTCTGCCCCAGATACGAATGCACGTGGTGTTAGTACTCCTTGAAAGCTACAAGATGGCACTGCTAACTCATTTTCGCTAAAATGGCTGTAAAGTCGTTTTACCCCTGCACCCTTCATAAGTGGCGAATAAAACACTTGACTCAATGATTGTTTCTTGGTGCATTTAGTCAGTCAGGGCCTACTATCGAGATCATTGCTAATCTTTTACAATTCTACTTCCTTCTAATAACATCTATCTACTTACATTTTTTTCTTAGAATTTTTATACATATTTTAACGTAGGATTACGTTCCTCCATAACAATTCTCCAAAAAGCAAAATTTCAGTCGCTGAAACCATCCGTCGTCAGGAGTTATAATTTTCACAGTGCGCCTAACCCATTCTGTATCGCTTGGGCAAGCAGTAAACAGTTAAACGAAAAAGTACCAAAATGCGTCAAAATTTTGACATACACACACATACATACATATATATATATATATATATATGTATGTATGTATGTATGTATGTATGTATGTATATATATATATATATATATATATGTATGTATGTATGTATGTATGTATGTATGTATGTATGTATGTATATATATATATATATATATATATATATATATATATATATATATATATATATATATATATATATGTAAATATATACATACGTACATACATAACACATACATACATATATGCATACAAAAGAGGTAAGAAACGATAAGCAATCCTACGTTAATAACCCGCGATAGTTTGTTAGAAGAGACTACCCGAAATTTTTTAAAGATATTAATATCTGCGTATTCTTCCTTGTGAAAGAAGACACGCAACAGTTAATCAACTTTTTTTATTGAAAACACAATAAGCTTGAAATTTTTTTAAAAACATAGTAAGCTAAAAAATCACATAGAGTAACTAGCATTCATATATGTAAATAGTTGAAGTATCAAACATAAATATCAAACTCACAGAAAAATATCGCTTTTGGCAAAACTATCAAAAGTTTTTACTACCTACGAAAAGACACAAAGTAGAATCCATTTCAAGAAACTGGTTTATTTCCAAACATATATTGAAGAATTTTAAATGAGTGATTTTAACGGTATGTTTGTCTGAAAATTAAATGGGTCTTTACATTTATCCCAGAGTTTAACTTTTGATCTACTGATTATGCCACAGTTGAGTGCGCTTTCATAATATAACGGCCTGGAAGAATAATTGCCTTTCGAGCGTAAAATTTTAAGTGCCTTCAACATTATGAAGGATTCGTTCTTAAATATAGCGCACGTGGGGCTCATCTATTTCCAGCAGAAACTTTCATAAATTTCTATAAGCTTGAAGTATTTATAGCTACAAGTTGAGGGGCGTTCTTAACATTTCAATATTTCATTCCCGTTCTACGGTTTCAGCTCATGAAATTCCCATAAAAATTTCCCCTACATTTGCGATTTATGCGTCTATAAAACGATGAATTTCCGCATCATTTTAGCCAGATTTTTATGTGCCCTAAAGATGAGAAATATTGACTCAGAGATAAACAAATATCGGTAAATAATATTCCTGCCTACGAATCACAGTTTAGCATTGATATCGGCATTCTTAGACGTATTATATAAACATTTTTCCTGCTTTTGAACGTTTTATCATTATAATCACATTAATGCATACAAATAGGAATGAGTGTATGTATTCATGGAACACCTGAAGATTCCAGAGTTTGTAAAGTACTGCCATATTATGCTCTTAACTTCTCCATTGAATTTATAGGGAGAAAAATCCCGCTTGTAGAGCTCGGTTAATAATAATCTGCTAAAAGTCATCACACATGCTCGGGCAATCTAGATATTTAATGCCATTATGACTAACGATTACTATACGTAACTAGCGTGTAAATTGAGGAGAAAATTAGATGAGCTATATGATGTCTGCCAATAGGACGTTCAGAGATAAACAAATATCGGTAAATAATATTCCTGCCTACGAATCACAGTTTAGCATTGATATCGGCATTCTTAGACGTATTATATAAACATTTTTCCTGCTTTTGAACGTTTTATTATTATAATCACATTTATGCATACAAATAGGAATGAGTGTATGTATTCATGGAACACCTGAAGATTCCAGAATTTGTAAAGTACTGCCATATTATGCTCTTAACTGCTCCACTGAATTTATAGGGAGAAAAATCACGCTTGTAGAGCTCGGTTAATAATAATCTGCTGAAAGTCATCACACATGCTCGGGCAATCTACATATTTAATGCCATTATGACTAACGATTACTATACGAAACTAGCGTGTAAATTGAGCAGAAAATTAGTTGAGCTATATGTCTGCCAATAGGACGTTGGCACAGCCCTCGCTATATATGAGATATATTAACTGTTGTTTTAATTTTATGTGAACGTATGATATACGAAACCAGTTTTGCAGCTTATTTTAATATTTTCCATATGTAATTATTTTCTCGAAAGATTTATGGACAAGATTGCAAGATTTTTTTGCGATTACAATATATTTGCGATTGAAGCAAATTTTTTGAAAACTTACGAGTTAGGACAAAATGGCTAGAGTAAGCCTTGTATGTATATATTTGTATTTACAATTCAGTCTAAAAAATATTTTGTTTTTATCTTTTACGAAGAAAGGTGACGCTGAACTCTGTAATAGAAATTTTGGAAAACTTAGCTTTTGATATTTAATATTTTCCTACCAATAAATTCCTTATTAAGAAAACTGATAAGTTTGGGGTGGGGTGGGGGCGGGGTAAAAATTATTACTTTTTTCATTTTATTTTCAATTTTTTTTATTTATTTATTTATTATTCTAATTCTCTACAAATTAAGAGTTCGAATATTTAAATTATCATACGTCTATTTAATGATCATTCATTCGTCTATCAATCGATTATTTTTCCGGTATAGGTGACTACGCTTCTATTGTCTTGCATTTATGGGCTAATTTTGAAGCTTACGAAAATCTCGAATGTTTATGTAAAGTGTAAAATGACCTTTCAATGTCAGCCTAAGATCTCGCACTTTGTGTATCAATATTCTCGGAAATATGAGTGCACATGTGCTTTCACTACAACAGCATAACAAGGGGAACATAAACAAAGAATAGGTAATAAACAAAAGAAGGTAAATTGAATCTGTATATCACTTGTAGTTGCCGTAAGGTATATGACGGGTGAAACCGTTTAGAGCAATGAAAAATGGTCCCTAATAACAAATGGGTGTGGAGTTTAAATGAGTAGGGGGGAACGTTACGACATTGAAGCATTTGTGTGGTCAAACCTAATGATTGGGCTGTAATGATTATTATCAGGGCCCCCTCTCTTTGCGCTGCTTCTTCTCATGTACACTTGTCTCCAGCTCAACCATTTGAGACTGCATGGGGCTGTGCACCAAATGAATTTGAAGTTTCATAGGTTATAATGCCAGTTACTTTTGGTCTATTTCACGTACGTTGAATATTAAACGTTGGCCTATTACACGAGTATATTCTTTCTACGGTTATCATGCAAGTACAGTAATCATTTTGCCAATTTTGTGAACTTGGGTATTTTATACTGGTATACTTGCATAGTCAATATACTTCCATACGTAATGAAATAAGAGAAAAATGAACATAAAGGTGTCTACTGAACAAACTGAGAAGGTCGATTTGGCACTTCTCAAACTTTTGCAACGTTTTATTGTAATTCAAGTTATTAGAAATTTTAGAACGTAACCACTTGTAACGTTTTAACCACTCTGCGTGTTTAATGGTATAAATACTAGGGAATCATCATCCTCGGTTTAAATCGTTTTGAGTTACTCTATCTTACACTTAAAAGCTTCTATAGAAATCGTTTTACCACAGAGTTTTCCAAACTCAGTGGTGTAGCGATGGGGGAGAGGGGTCTATCATTCCCCAGGCAACATTCGCAGAGGGGTACCAAATGGTCCTTTTCTCTAATTCTATACATAATATTTCTATGTTTTTCAGGGGGGGGGGGCGCCAAAGAGGTGTGCCCCGGGCGCCAGTTATGCTCGCTATGTCACTGACCAAACTATGTTGTACCCGAGGAAAATTTATGGTTTACCGTAAGAAGTGTAATTTAAGAATAGATTATATAAGTCCGGTTGTTTTTGTTTAATCGCCTAAGGATATGAAGAAAGAAATTTTGGGTATTTTTTCTAAAAAAATCCATCCATCTATATAGACCCTTTGTTACTAGTCCTTACCTAACTCGTAAAATGTATCTGTATTGACAAAATACATAGAGCATGCCTTGCTGGGTCGAACTAATTAAAAATATATACATCGCCTTGTACACTGAAGGTGTTATCTAGACCTACAATTTTTAGTTCACACTGGAAATCAGTATTAAAAAGAAACTCATATTATTTTAATTTAAATCATTTCTAGGATTTCCCAGCTGTTAATCAGGGAAAATTAGCATTAATTTGGACCTTATTTCAGCATAAGTATAATTTTGTATTTATGAATGCTTGCTTACATGTCATATCCGTTTTAAAAAATTTACTCTTTAAATTGTTCTTGACTCAGATATTAATTTTATGCATCGGTTTATTTAACAGGATAATCAACAATACGAATTTTTCTTCTTCTTTCTTTCTTTCTTTCTTTTTTTTTTTCCTTTTTTTACGTTGCAAATGGAGACATATTGCGCATATTCTTTTCGATGGGAATGAAGAAACAATTCTGTCGTGTCCCTTAAATGTTGCAATTATGTAATAAAAACACTGTAAGTGGCCTAAAAAATATCTCCTTAAGATTCTTGTCTTGCCTATTGTGACATCTAAACATATTTCTCGACTTTTGATGCGCCAGAATCACGCTGTAAAGCATCATTCGGGAGCAATAATAATAACAACATAAAAGGGAAAATGTGTGGATAGAATAGTTCAAAATCTCCAAATCTTAGAAAAATTTTTGGAGCTAGAAGTTGATGATCAATAAGCGTGGTGCTATTTCCCCAAGCATTGTTTTTCAGTCACATAAATAGCACATGAATTGAATTCTGCAATTTTAGGTGATGAGCACATGTATCTTTTCCACTATATCTTTTCAGACACTTCTGAATAAATATTTTTGATAAAATATCAGTGAGGCTAGAAAAAATTGTCAAGGATCCATCAAAATGTAGTTTTTCTGTAAATTCGGTATTTCGTATAACGGCAAATCTTTACTTTAACACTAGAAAGACGGGAGTTTTTTTCTTACTGAAAGGCTGAACGCCGTCATTTTGACGGTTGAAAATAAAATCAAGAATATTTAATGTTTTTTTTTAAATGGTTAAATACTTTTAAGTTTTGAGTTATTTCATACCGAAATATAATTAATTAGTATATATTTAAATATATTTTTATGCAGGTATGCCGAACTGACTACCTGGTATGGTTTATCCGCAAAAATATATGCATGGTTTGTGCAGTCCTTATTTTTCAACACCAATATTTCCGAAGAGCCAATATTTCTGTTATTTGCAAAAGGGGGGAAGAGACGAAAAGTAACTAACATTTTTCCAGAATTATTTTAAAGTTTTCTGCCTGTTTTCTATATTGCCGTCAAATTGTCGGCTTTCAGTGTTAGTAGATATTCAACACATTTTCTCCCCCTCTTTACTATCGAATATAATTTTGTAAATGTGTGTGAATACTTCGCGTAGAATTAGAAAAAGTCATGAAATTTCAGAAGCCTGAGGACATAAATACAGACATAGCGCTAAATTGTATATCCGAAACCGTCAAAATGACGGCAGCCGTTTTTTTTAGTGTTAAATATTAATATGCATTTGTATTTCATTTAGGTAAATTTACTTTTAATTATCCGCGACCCTTCCAATTTTTTCATGACTCTGGTGTGGGTCGCGACCGACAGTTTGCGCGACCACTGGTATGGTGCATTCACTTAATGGTTTCAGAAACATTTAAAAGTTTGTAAAGTAAAAAGTTGAATATCTTTATTTATTACATAGTTTTACTACTTAAAAGTTTTGTAAAGTAAAAGTTGACTATCGTTATCTATTATATAGTTTTCGTGACTAAAAGTTTCATAAAACATTCCGATTCAGAAAAATAACTTTATCAATACCGATTCTCTGACTGAGATATTGATTGAGTACGGGGGTACTTCGGATCTTAAGTCACCTTCAAATACTGCTGCATTTAAAGTCTTAGACTGTAAACTTTCAATAGACTGTAAACTTTCAATCTATTTCTTTGCACATATTGTAGATGGATGATCAGCCATCAACGATGTCAGCCTTAGTTTACACGTTTTCTGAATGCAACAAACTCTGAAATAATGTTAATTTTCTTACGTAAAAGCAGTATGCAGTATATCAGGAATCCCACCGTATCATCGATAATAGTGTATTTAGTTCATCTTAATGCTATAAACATCTTAATGCTATAGCCGAATGTTCATGCATTTTACCTTAATCATTACCTTTATATTCGACATTCCCGTCACATCCCACCTTATTTCACTTAGTACTACACCCCTCTCTGGAGGAAAATAATCGCTGCCTCGCGACTCCTGTTATTCATGGCTCAGAAATTACGGACACAACAATTACTGCCGACCAAATGGAGTGTCAACTCTGTTCAAAGAAAATGAACGGTCAGATAAAAACGTCTTCTGGAGAAAAAAAGTACAGCATGGAAAAAAAAAAAAAAAGGGAAATTTTTTTTTTTTTTTTTTTCCATGCTTGTTGTATCGTTATCGATACGGTGTTGTCCGTGCCCTGAAAGACTGATTTCTGCTATCCATGTTTTATTGGAGATATTTCCCCCTGGTCGGGACCACACAAGGGTTTGACCTTAGACTGTCATCGGAGTGATTTATTCTATGTCCTTCTCAGACCCAGAGACTGTCTAGCGATGCACTGGTTGATGCTAACTAGTTTTGCTAGTTGAAGGCCTGAGAGAGGAAAAGGGTAACCTTGGGAGAAAGGGAATCCGCAAGAATTTGCTTCACTTTTTTATTTAATTACATAGACGAGAAGGCAAGTACAAGTAAAAGGCAGTGTATTTCAGGTTAATTGTACCTCGCTATAAATCCTGTTTATGTCTCACTCGTTTTCAAAACATAATACTGACATATATATGCTATCTGTGAGGGGATAAAAATATTAACACTTACTTTATTACGCAAACTACCTATAAACATTCATACTTGTAATATTTTATTACACAAGTTCTTGAAATTCTCTTCAGTTTTTTTCCCCTTTTTCGACAGAGATGAAAATTTTGTTTTCTAGGATTAATTAATTTTTCGAAAGGGGAAATTTTTATTCGTATGAGTTGGCACAAAGCATAGCTGACTTCATATAATTTTTTGAAATACTCATTTGTATGCTTAATTCTATTATGCCGGTGGGTCTATAAAATTATAATATTCAATTACTAAATTAAAATTCTTTATGAAAATCTAATTCATATTTTTGGGAGAAGAAAAAAAAATTAATCTGAAGAGATCACTTCAACACCGAAGAATAACATTTTTAAGATATTCTGGTAAATACTCAAGCCTTTTAACTTTTATATACCTTTTTTTTTTAATATAAGCATCACTATTTTTTTTTCTCTGACTAATACATTTTCTTCTATATATTTACCTCTTTTCTCTAAAAATGTCTATCCCAGTCTTCCGTATACTTGCTGTACTTGTTGAAAACACTTATTAATTAGAACCATGTCTGACTTATAACTAGGTGTCTGAAATAAAATTGCAAAACTGCTATGGAGGATTTCAGTCCTTTATATATTTTTTCTTACCATTTTTGCGTAATTTATCTTCATTTTACACGAGGAAATATCAGAGGTTCCATTTGCACTTAAAAGTCCTAAACATTCAATACTGTATTAAGGGGCCCTGAAAAGGCTTTATTTTTATACCCTTAAAAAGACCCTAGTATCATTCTAAAGCCTTTAAAAGGTTTTATAATTACGATGCTCTGTAATGCACTTTTAAATTTTTTATTGTTATTATTATTTTTTATTTTGTTTTATTTTATTATTATTATTCTTATTTTTTTGGGAGGGGAGGGGGGGCGGGGTTTAAAAATTTTAAGGGGATGGTGGATATTATAAAGCAATCTTTGAAATTTTTTCCTCAGAGATATGAAATTTTGCATATATATATTCATTAAAGTATAACTATATCAAACATCTTATAAAATTTTTAAAATTTTTAAAAAAAAATTTTATATTTTAAAAATTTAAATTTTTATTATGTTTTTTATAATGCTCCTTGAGATTCAATTTTTAACTTTCCCCTTTAATTTTGCAATTATATTGCTTATAGATACATTTTGATCAGAGTTGTGTATTACTTTGTGCTTTGGCTGTATAGTTAGTTTTTAGTAAATATTTTTATGCTTGTACTCGTTTTTATGCTTGTTTTAGTAAATAATTTTATGCTTGAATTTTCGGGAAATTTTGTTACTTTTATACTCTTAAGTTAAACTTTGATAACCTGATTATTGTCAAAACCTGATATGGATACATAACTTTATTTTTATGAAATAAGGGAGTCTTTATTATAAATTTTATAAAATTTCGTCAAAAATTATGACGCAAGGAGCATTTCAAAGACTTGCAAATCTGGAAATTACGCATTTTGAGAAAAAGCCCTTTAAAAAGATATTTTTTTCCTCCTACCTTTAATAATTGCTTTTCTAAAGCCACCAAGTTTTCATTTTAATTTTCATTACATATTTTAAATGCATTTTATTCCAATATTTATAAATTTTTTAAAAATATTAATACACCTCAAAAATAATTCCAATTTTTGTTCGACTTGTGATAATTTGAAAGTCCTTCCTCCCCTTAGGCTTATTGCTCATAGATATATAGATATCTGTACAAATATGCAAAAGTACAGCACGTTTGATTTATATATTTATAATTGTTCAAAGAAATGCGAATGAATTACCTTATTGTTTCCTGCAGTAGTTTGAGTATTACAGTAGAATGCATTATGAAATATTAACATACCACAAATTTCTTTTACTGATTCATCCTATTAATTTAATGCCTAAGGTAGTTATTGTTAACTTAGAATTCCAGATAGTTATTTTATAATAGAATTTTTTTTTTCTCTCTCCCAATGATGAAGCCTTGTCCTCAGAGACATTCGCCTGTTATCACCGCGGAAATGCTGGCTTCTTTATTGTGGGGGCACCATATATACGTGGACCAGCAACACCCCCTAAGAACCAGTCCCATAATTTTGAACCGAGTCAAGTGACGAGACCGGAACACTTGACCCCGCTCCTCCAGAGGTAAATTTGAGAACTTGGAGGACATTGTAGCCCCGACAGATTTTTCTTGCACCAGCCGCCGTTAGTGTACACGGCGGTGGATTCGTGAGCCACCGGCATCGAACCAGAGACGTTCAGGTCCCTGGCTCGCTGCCTTTGCCAACCGGGTCACATAATAGAAAGATGGTCATCAAGATTAATTTATAAAAAAAATTCATAAATTTACTGTCAGACTCTCGTCTTTCATTCTTAAGTGGAATCTCGTCTTCCATTCTTAAGTGGAATTGATGAACGTGTAATAGCGTCTTCAATAAGCACTAAAAGAAACGCAAACAGGTGTCGAGAGCCATACACCTTTGGAAACCCTCGACAATAGGAGGTAGTCAGCTCATTTAGAATGATTAAGGAAACACAACGGCGCACTTCATCCAAGGTAGGAACCGTGGACAATGAAAGCCACGATAGCGCGGATGAAAAAGGCCGGTTGTTGTTCGAGAAAGAGAGAGAAGGAGGCATAAAAGAGAGACGTGAGTAACGAATGAGAAGAATAGATTTGGACTGTTGAAGGGTCAACACGCTTACGGAGAGACGGGGAGCTCGTCGGACTTTGAATAATGAGCCCTACTCTCATGGTGGATTTTATGTTCGACGAAACGAACCTTTGTAAATGACGTATCTAATCGAGATTTTAATATGTTAATAAACCAGATGTAAATAAGAGTTGGTGCTACAGTTATAATTACTTATACACGATAATGATTTGTCGGATCACGACTATAAAGGTTAACATTTACTAATGGTTACAGAGCACTCCGCGGCAAGAGCTAATCTAGCGGCACAAAGTAAATCTTGAAACCTGTTTTTATCTTATTCATATCTTTTTTACATTATTAATATTCGATTACATAATAATGATGTATTTTATTAAGTTATTGACTCGAAAAAAATTGTGAAATGGCATGATCAGTTTCTAAAATCTGGAGCAAAAAAAGCATTGTAGGTAATGAAATTTTACTTTGCTAGCCACTTAAGCTATCAAAACAAAATGTTTAGAAGGTCAGAATATCATTATATTTAGGTTTAGAATATCATCTGACATATAGTTTTAAAAATTTTACATGTAGAAAAGTCCGTAAAAAAAACTTTAATTATTTCTTCAATATCTAATGGTGGGAATTTTGAAATTATAATATGTAAAAAATGCATAACGTATTAGAGATATGTATGAAGTCACATGTTAGGAAATGATGAAAGAACCAATAACGAGGAGCAGTGATAGGATGACAAGACAATCATTACGGTAAACTAACAATGTGTCTAAATTTATGACTAACATTTGCTAGATTTTTTAGAGCATGTAATTCATGGCTGAAGCGAACGTCTAGTATGAAAGCTTGCATTTAAATTTTATCTTACTTGTATTGGCTTAGTTTTAGATCAACGATAGAATATTATGCGTTTAGCTTGTTAAATGTATAATTCCTTGTTGTTTAACAAATAATAAAGAAATATCACTAAATTCAATCAACAATAGTGATTTAATTAGTGTAAGTTCCGCATTGTGAGTAGTTTGTTAACCCTGCAATTTAAATTAAAATATTACATCAAACATATTGTAGACCAAACCTTTTTCCTATGTAATCTTCAGATTTAATACTATTGACGTTAAACTTTTAGGATTTATTTATAGGCATTACGACAATTACGATTTATTGGTTCAAGTTTGGGATTTGTTCGTTTGATTTTTCTGTGTTGGAGAACTGAAAAATATATGTATTACATAATTTAAACTTGCTAATTTCACATATCAATGACTAACATTATTTTATATTTGACACGTGTTCCAACTTTTTTTTAAATTTGTCCATTGGTAAAAACGTTTCATCGAAATATATAAAAGCATCAGTTATAATTTTCATGTTTTTATATCAGACATATTTTAAAGAAAAAAGAGGAATGAATTTAAAATTTTCATAAGTAACAAACTTTGTTGCAGTCTATTTACTTATTTAAATGATTACATTCATCGAATAAATGTATGCTGTTAATGTTTATGTAAGTGGATTGTCTTTTAATTTTAATTTCATATAATTTTCATATTTAAATATTTTTAATAAATATTGAGGAAAATGCTAAAATAAAAGTCCTTTAAAATCATTGTTGCCAATGATTTTTTTTTCTTATCTGTATGCACACATTTTTAAAGAGGAATTTTTATTTAAGTAATGCCATTAAAATCTTATTTGATAATTTCCTATCATATTCCATATTCAGTATTGCTCCGGTGTCTGAATAGAGCAGTGTTTATAATGCAATGCACAAATTCCAGTTTTTACCCACGAGTCCAGATAATTTCAATTTGCTCCTTCCTTAAATTTAAGCTAATCCCCAAGGAATGAAAGAAAAGAAGAGACATTATTCTTATCACGAAAATAATTAATTATTCACGTGTACCTTTCAAATACGTATTTTAGTCTCTTCTACAACTCCCCTGTTAACCGTTTAATTAAGTATAAAGGGTGTTAAAACTTTTTTTACTAATGAGTTGGGCCATAAACACTGATGTAAAAAATTAAGAACACTATAGATTTTCTTTTCGTTTCTTTTTTTTTTAAGAATATAAACGTGTAAAGGGTGTACTTCGCATTAAGAAACAGTTATTTAATTCCGAGCAAAAACTAATGAGTTTTACTTTAATTCAGTAGCCTTAGTTTGATTCTACCATTTAACTTTGTACGAAGAATATCTATGAAAAATGAATGTTGAAGGTTTTATCTGGATTTAAAATATGAAAATTATTCATTACAGTCTTTTATGGTTTTAGAGGATATTTTAAATCTCTTTTTATGACAGAGACTGTATAATTAGATGTGATTTTCGAATTGTTTTCGAAACATAGGGGTAGGGGTAAAGATATAAATAATTTATGGAGATCTCCCTTCATATATATATGTATATATATATGTGTGTGTGTGTGTGTGTGTGTGTGTGTGTGTAGTGCCATTCGGTTAACTTGCATTTAAATCAGAGTGAGGTATTAGTAATGTCGTTAATTAAACGTATTTCTTATATCTTGATTAAGCATAACTATGTACATATTTACAAAATCCCAAGCGGGAAACAAGTTCATCCAACACTTATATCGGACAAAGCCGTTATGACTATCTCACCTAGCTCAGAGCCTGCACAAAGCTTTATCCAATCACAAAGCCTAGTACCAAGGATGCTAAAGGTAGCAAGCTGTGATGTGTGGTAGCAATAGTTTGTGGGCATCAGCTCGCTCTCACTGCCAGAGCCCACAAACTGTTGCCACCCGGAAAACACCGATTTGAGAAATATTAGGTTATCACCTTATTATGCATTATATATATATATATATATATATATATATATATATATATATATATACTATATATAATTTTACATACGCTAATCTTCAATATCATGTTTTGAAAACTCGCTAAATCCATTTATACGCAATTATTACAGTAGTTTTGTGATAATTACACAAACTTGTGTAATGTTTAAATTTGCGAGCCGTAACAGAACGAGAATCTTGCATATTAAAAAAAATTTAAAAATTTCAAGCATGCTTAAAAGTGATGTTACTGCACAAAGGATTTTTCTGGAACACATTATGAAATGTTATTTATTTATTAATTTTTTGGCGGTGCCGAATTTTTTTCAGCTGTGAATAAATGTAATATTCTTTATAATAATTTGTTTTAACGATCTGTTTCACTGAAACAACCGCTCTCCTTGACAGGCAATTGAACCTATATCTTCTTACATCAAGACAGGAAAACTAGTCCTCAAAGGGTTGAAATCGGATATGTTCATAAAAGGCTAAAAAATCGTTATAATGCATTTAATTTTGTTTAAATTTCCTTTAAAAAATTTGTAACTAACTTCTCTTACTATAAATACAATTTATGTTGGAAGAGTTTGTTTTTGCATTGAAATACGTTTGGAATAATCTCCTCTTGTCTCTGGTTCCTGAGAAGCAAAAATTCAAATCATGATTTACGCATTTAATATATTATAAAAAAAAATCTATGATAGAGTCTACCAATTACTGAAAACCAGTTAAATCCTATAATCAATTATCCACATTTGTGCGTAAGTCACAAAGAGATTCTTTCCTATAAATATTGACAAAGTCTTAAACTTTCATAAAATTTCCCTAATTCCATTAAAGTCGATTAAGCTTCCCGCAAAAGAAGATAACAAAGTTAAATACAGATTCATTTTGATGGCTATAAAAATATCAATTGTCAAGAAAATTCAATAAAACTGTAGCTCTCGATAATAATGCGAACATGGGACTAAATTTTAATTACTTCCGCGTTTTGCATGTCACAATAATTCTGGAGAGTGGCTTGCACAAATATTCTTGATATCATGGAAACCCTTTTTATCGATTTCCAGCGAAAATTCATTTTTCATCTGCCAGTTTTAATTAAATACTTCGAGATGAAAGAATTGACAAGAAAATACCATTAAGTAACACTTTACGGTGTCAATATAACTTAAGTATTTATTAAGATTACATTTTGGTAGTTTCTCATCTGAATATGCAGTAAGCGGCTAGATAAATTATTTCAATAACCGCTGGTTTTTTTTTTTTTACTTCTAATTTATTCTGGTGTAAGATTAAAATGCATTTTAAAGATCGATTCTGATTTGCAAAATAAAAATTTGTTACATTTAAAATTTTGCGAGTTTTTTTAATTATTTTTTTTATTTTATTAAGATAAAACGATAAATATATATATGTTATCATGTTACACCAGAATTGTGAAAACATTACTTTAAGGAGATTTCATTTAAAATTATATATCCTTTTGAAGTTTGAATTAATTACTGTTTGACAAAATTAATTTTCTATGTTTAATACCAACAACAAAAAATGGCAATATAAATGCGTTTAGCAATTAATTCATAAATGAAAGATGAATTAGGTAGCTGTATATATCAAAATATGTCGCTGTTGTTAGGTGATAAAATGATATAAAAAATAAAGAGAGGTCGCTTTTCTGAGAAAATTATCACCCATTTAAAATGAATAAATAGCTCGTTTGTTAGCAGTGTATCTTTTATTTTATCGAACCCAGTACCTTAAAAAAATACAAGTGACGACGAGTTATGGGATAAAGATGGCATCTACGATATTAGTTTTGAATGTTTCCACACTTCAGTAGAAGACTAAGCAAATTACATGGAACGACTTGATTATTCATTTTCGGTAAATGGTATTGAAGAACAGAGGAAAATTCCAGCTATTTTAAGTTTATGGGAACTCCAACTTATAGATTGTTGAAGAATCTGTCAACCCCTGTAACTCCTTCTAAATTGAAGTATGGGGACCTAGTAAACGTGCCATTAGCGCACTTAAATTCGAAGCCTTTATTTCCAAAATGACGGAAATTTTCGGCTTTATAAGCGTAATCAGTTTGAAGGTGAGCAAATTTCTCACTGTCTTAAAATCAAAATAAACCCATCCTTCAATTTACACGACAGATACCTTCCGCTTTAATGCGAATCCGCGTAAATTGAATCCTAGGAAATCATATAAAGCTTGGAGATAGGTAACGTATCCCCCCCCCAAAAAAAAAAATAAATAAATAAATAAATAAATAAATAAATAAAAAAAAATATTCACTTTTAACACCACATTTTCACTTTTGCGAACTACATTTTAAAGTTAAAGTTTAATAAATACATAAATAAATGAATAAATAAATAAATAAAAGGAATAGAAGAAAAAATAATGCATATACTATTTTTTGGAAACTGCATTTCTACTCTCCGTGAAAAATATCGTTATTCATTTAATGCGGGCTTTTCGTTTACACAAAGTGTATGTAAAAGGTGGACAAAAGAGCTCTATTTAATTTTTTTTTAAAGACAGAGCTATATCGTAAAATAAATCTTTGTAAAATGTTTTTGTAAATTATTTTCATGCACTTTTCTGTCCCCCTTTTACATACACTTTAAACAGAGTTGTTTCATTGGTAACGCCGTGGTGGGGTAATTGCGTCTGTGATTTGTAAGTAGATGTTCCAGAGATCCAATCCTTTTCGCTGCAAGCAGATGAGAACGATTTTTCGTTGCTAAAAGTCGCAGTTCACCGAGAGGTTGGTGGCAGGTTGGTGTAACTGGAAGGTACCTGTTATCTCGGAAATAACTTCCGAAATGCAGAGTGCGGTATGTTTCACCATTGAAGAAAAACTCCATAAATAAACAGACTGAATTTTAAAAAATATTCGACGGTTTATTACAAAAATAATAGGATAAAACATTATAAAATAAAACAAGCTAACATCCTACAGCAACAACCGCTCCTACGGCTGCACTAGCTACAGGCCACAGCAAGCACATAGCGTACAACTGCTTCTGCCTCGCAGTATAAATAACAAGGATATTTTACATAAGGCAGGGTGTCTTCTTCCTGAAAACACACCATTTAATGGAAAAATACCAATGTAAAAGAGTGACGTAAACACGGGAAACAATCCCGATTAGGGCCTGTTCACATAGGAGTCCGTTGCGTTGCGTTAAGGAAAAGGTACCTGTAGCTATACCTGACCTGTAAAGGTAGCTGTAGCTAGTGCAACCGCTCCTACGGCTGCACTAGCTACAGGCCACAGCAAGCACATAGCGTACAACTGCTTCTGCCTCGCAGTATAAATAACAAGGATATTTTACATAAGGCAGGGTGTCTTCTTCCTGAAAACACACCATTTAATGGAAAAATACCAATGTAAAAGAGTGACGTAAACACGGGAAACAATCCCGATTAGGGCCTGTTCACATAGGAGTCCGTTGCGTTGCGTTAAGGAAAAGATGACGTTGAGACGAAAATAAACCAATCATAGGCGTTAAAAATTTCATTGCCAATCGTTTGGAGGCATATGATTGGTTTATTTTCGTCTCAACGTCATCTTTTCCTTAACGCAACGCCACGGACTTCTATGTGAACAGGCCCTAATCCGATCATAAATGACGACATATAATACAGTGACCGGTTAACTTAAAATAACAAAAATTAAGGAACAGTATAAAGAACATGAGGGAAGTTAAAGTGAAATATACGCACGTGTACGAAGTTCTGATGTTTAGGAAACGAGCGTTACGTAACCGCTGAAGCTTATTGCCGAAGTTCTGAAAGACGATAACTTAGCGTCGTAGTCGCGGTAAGATTTGTAATAGTACCGAATGCATACTTTCTTTCTTTAAAGAATTAAGGGGGCACAGAACCTTGAAGCTCGACGAAAGGACTATAAATATGGTCTTATTGTAACCACAAAAACTCATATAATATTATAATAAGAAAATTTCTTTATTTATACATATAAAGTGCATATTATCTTTCAATATGTCATATGTAAAAATAGAAATTATAAATCTATAAATAATTTTCAAATTAGCAGTTTAAAATTCGATATGATTAACTGCTAATTTTAAGATTGTGTGGAGCATTAATTTAAACTATCAATAGGAAACTGATATAACTTCACTCATATGTATATTTCATGGTATTGTAGATTTTAAAACCAGAAAAATGTGCAATTCTGGAATACTTTTTTTATGTGGGAAAATTATGCAAATAATTGGGATAATTTTTGAAGTTTTTCAATTTTATGCTCAATTTTTATTTTAAATAACATTTATTACAATTTATTTGGTTTTACATTACAGGTAAATATATTACAAGCGTATTCTGACCATTAATTATTTTCTGTAAGCATATATCTCAATTTTATGATACGCACAGCACTTTATGATTTTTAATCACCAGTTAATCATGTAAAATTCCAAACTGCTAATTTGAAAATTATTTATAGATTTATAATTTCCACTTTTATATATGACATATTTAAAAGTATGTACTTAATATGTATAATGAAAGAAAATTTCTTTTTCTAATATTATTTGAGTTTTTAAGGTTAGAATTAGACCATATTTATAGCCATTTCGTCGAACTTCAAGGTCCTGTGCCCCTTTAAAGCTAAAATAGTTTTTAGTTTATCATTATTTGTTCCCCATTTCTTCTAATTATAATTAAGTAGAATTAAAATTAAGTATTTTCAACGTTTATTGATGTCAGTTCACCTTTGAGAACCTGTTATAACTGTTGTGGTTTGAAAGTTTTCTCCCACGCACTCTTTTATATTGTAAAGAGCATAGAGGTTTTTCTTTCAGTAAAGTGATAAAATGTTTCTTATAGAAATAAGAAAAAATAATAGTACGCAATTTTCGTACCTTATTCTCAAAGAGACATTCAAAACGCTCTTTTATAAAGCAAAAATTACAATTTTTTAAATTTCTTTAAAAAAAATTAAAAAAAGGTTATTCTCTCAACAGATTTCGAAAAAAATAATTAAAAAAGCTAACTTGTATAGTTCAAACTTATGTTATCGACAGCTTGTGGAAACAGTGTAATCGAAAATTCGATAATTTTCAATAACAAACACACGCAAACCGCTTAGGGAGTTTGTTGTAAAAAGAGATTATGAAAACACCGATTCAAACCTGATGTAATATTAATTACTGCTTAAACATGCGGTTCTGAGTAAATCAGAATAATTAAAGAGTGAAAGCCGACATCGGTTTTTATGGAAGTATTTTTTAAAACTGGTTCTTTTCCAATAATATTTACCGGCCTTTGTTTTGATAGCGATATTGTAATTATTACTGGCCTTTAAACATTTTTGGGGCATTTTTATTCTTACTTATTAACGGTTTTTCCTAACTGCTGAAACTGTCTGTACAATTGACTTGTCTATATGTTTGTAAGTACGACAACTACAGTAAAAACTATCGGTAGTGAATAGAAATTTGTTACATTAGAAGTATAATCTCGCAAAAGGTTTTACACCGAACACCCCCACGATTATCCAGTTTGTTCATAACCCGATGCGTCACAAAAGAAATATAACAGAATTAAATGCATATTGTGCGACAATAACAACAACATTTCTCATAAATTAAAGGAGTATATCTGTGCTCAGATGACAAAATGTTATAAGAAACTTTTTTTTTTTTAAATTGAGTTTTTCACATTCCGGATTCTCGTTCACCGATATTTTCTATTTACTATAACTACTGTAAATAATAGCCAACTGTTTTTTGGAAACATTGGTACCAAGTTTGCCAATGTAAAACAAATTTTACATTTATTAATTTTACATTATAATAATTTTACGTGATTTTTCATGACATCTCGAATCTTCGAATTGCTGTCACGTAAATTTCTTATAACATTTTGCCCTCTGAGCACAGATATACAGTGTCCGATCGTAAAGCGGAATATATGAGAGTTTTATCATATTTTTTTTTTCAAACATATTTAAAAACGTTAAATGAAGTCCATTTAAAGTAACTCGAAGTTTATGTGGTAGCATACTCTCTGAATAAATAAATAATAGCGCTTGCTGCATTAGAGAAGAATAAAGTTCATTTGAAATCTCCTAAAATTCCATTTTTACGGTATGCAAGGGTATTTTTGGATTTTGATTCTTTTGCTCACTTATCCAATTTCTTTCAAGCGTAGGATTATGTTCCTCCATAACGGTCCTTCGGAAAAGGAAATTTCAGACGCTAAGACTGTCCGTTCTTCCGTCCTCGCAAGTTATAATTTTGGCAGAGCGCCAAACCCAGTCTATCGCTTGGACAACTTAAACAGAAAAGTACCAAGATGCGTCAAAATTCTGACTTACATATATGTATATATATATATACATAGTACATATATAAAGATACATATATACATACAAAAGAGGTACGCAACGATGAGTAATCTTACGTTAATAACCCGCGGTAGTTTCGTTGAAAGAGACTGCCTGAATTTTTTTTATTTTTGGTATGAACTCTCCAAAGATCTAAAATTTTGATAAATGAATGTAGATCCTATGCTAACTGGTTTTTGTTCAAATAAATAACACGTTGTGCTTTCCGGGTTTAATCGATATTTGGGCGGCTAGTAACCTATAGAAATTTGAAAGTACGTGAATATCGCTGCCCTCCCATCCACTCACGCACCTTAACTCGCAGTTCTGTTGTTTGTACTTAATGTAAAATTATGCCCTGAACTTCTACAGTAGTTTAATAGTTTCATAATTACATTAAAGGAAAGAGATGCATTGAAGGGCACCTAAAATATGTGATGCAAAGCATGCGCATTATTTAGAAGCAGAAAACTTAATAAAGTTTATAAAACATAGTTATAAACAATGGATAGTTCCCGAATACATGAGAGATAATTCAACGAATAGTTCAGTGTTCTTAACCGAGGGTGCGGGCACCCCTGGAGGTGCGAGACAGCATTTCTAGGGGTGCGAGAGAGGATTCTAAATTTTTAATGAAAATTATTGCCTAACCACTTATGAAAAACATGCCTTGTTCTCTTCTCTCCCACTCCTGTGGCAGAAACCAGACAAACACTTTATCTACTTTCTCCTTACCATGTTGTAAGACAGAAATATTTGTACTTTAATCGGATGCGTCAGTGTGACTTGAGTGTGTAGTGTGTGTCTAGTGTGCTATTGAGTGACTCATTTGATGGCTACTTTTCCACGGGAAATATAAGCAAAATTAATTGACGGATACTCTATCCATTTTTTGTTCAGTGGACGACAACGTTTTATTAAAAGACGATCTTATCACAGTGCGGGCTAATGCACGTATTGAAATGGAATTTGAAAAACTGGACTTAGAACAGTTCTGGTGTACGCAGTTAGAACTTTATCCAGAATTGGTAAAAGTAGCATATGAGACACTTTTACCATTTGCCACCACTTATCTTTGTGAAATGAGTTTTTCATCACTTTTGCACATCAAAATAAAAGCCAGAAATCGCTATAAGGATGATTTACGCGTGGCTCTTTCAAATAAAAGAGCGTCATTTTAAAAGAATTATTATGAAAAAACAACAACAGCGTAGCCATTAAAAATGTAGATATTATGTAATAATGTAGTATGTATTGTAAATATATTAATCTTTTATGCAATAAATAAATTATCTTGCAATAAATGTCTTTTCCTAAATAAAAAATAGAAGCACATTTTTTCAAGGGGGAGTGAGAGCTTATTTTCAGATTCAAGGGGGTGTTGACTATTAAAAAGGTTAAGAACCACTGGAATAGTTAAATACACGAAATTGGTGGTTTGATGGTACTTTCCAACATATATTTTCCTTTAAATATTTATAACAAATGGTTAGTGTCTTACTTATTTATCCCCTAGCTCTTTGGCCTCGTTCGTCTTTCATGATATTTTCCCTTACTTTTCGTCCTTTTATCACTTTTATGCATAATTCAGAAATGCCGATATTGGAAACTTTTGTGTGATCCTGAATTCAATCTTTTAAGTAACTAATTCTAACTTCTGTTCGAAATAAATGAAAGAAACAATGGCGTAGTTTTAATCTACAAAGAGATAACAGTGAAACATTCTGAATAAAGCTTTATTCAAAGGTTTTAAAAGTGAAAGCTTTGTGAGAGATATGGGCCTGCCTCAAAAGATATTCGCCATTATGCTGCTTCAACAATGAGGAGGAAGATATTTAATGAAGGTGGATGAAATTCAAAATATGACGATGGCGTCTGTTATGAATTTATTTCGGAGAATGAAGCAAAAAAAAACCTACATTATGGATTTCTGTGTTATAAATCTTTAAATGTAAGCTAAATAATGTAAAAATATATCTGATAACGACTGTAATTCAATATTGAAGGTATTTTAAAATAGATAACTGATGAGACCTATGTTGAAAAGAATTGAAGCTCATTGTTTTATCTGTTTGAAATAATATTGATTAACTTTTGTTTAAACTAAAATTTCCTAATGTATCCCTTGCTAAAGAAATGTCAGATGAGCACAAACTAGAAATGTGACTTGGTGGTTCATGACACCCTTGTCACCTGAAAGGTAGAAGGAAAAATCTGAATACTTCAATGAAAGATTTGGGCCGGAAAGGTTACTTTCCAAGAAAAAAAAAAAAAAACTTGGCAAGGAACTCGGGAAATGAGTCTCTCCCAATGCCAAATTACAATACCGCCCTGGAGGCTAGGAGATCCTGGCTCAATTTCCAATCTAAGTGGAGATAGATAACAGTGGCCCCTGACTGTTGAAAAGAACTTTAACAGAACATTAGGAACTATATGACAGATTTAAATTTGAAAATAAATAAAAGAATTTTAAAAGTATTTATGGAAACATATTAATGGAAAATTTAAGGCATCGCTACCATTTATTCTGTTGGGTGTTTGAAATTACATTGGTATAAATTGGGTCGAACTGCATGCTAGCTTTGCATCTAGAGTGAGTACTAGATGCTGATTTAGTATAAAATAACATAAAAATTCTTATATATATATATATATATATTCCGGGTGCTTCAAAAATTCGTGCAAAGTTCAAAAATTCGTAGCATAAGAAGTAATGCTTGAAAAATTTTTCTGTTTGCACCAATAGGATCAGAGGGACATTGATTTTTTTTCCATGTAAAAAAAAACAAAGTTTCAAAAAGTAACCGAAAGAGGGCGTTCACTCGTCATAACTGAGACGTATTATGCAAATCCGGCAAACACGAATGGAAAATCAAACAGATCACCGTAACATGAGACTGTGCATTTATTTTAAAGTAACAAATGTTCAACATTACGACCAGCTCAAGGTAATAGGCAAGTGAAGCGCATCACTACACCCATTACAGCGGAGTGTAGCATGTCGCCATCGATGGCAGCGACTGTCTGTTGAATGTTATTTTTCAGTTTCACCAAAGTGGTTGGGGAGCCCCGGTACACACGAGACTTTAAGTATCCCCACAACCAATGTAGCCCATGTAGCAAAGTTTTGTCTTGCATCTGTATCTGCCGGTAATAACTGGTGAAGTGCCTGGATTTTGTACGAATACAGATTCAGCATTCCGTGAGAATACGTCGAATCAACGGTTCCGGAATCCCCGTTCTTCTCCCAGCTTCACAAGCACTGCTACTCCCCGTTGATGTATCGACTGCCAAATCTTCCATGGCACTTTGTACAACATGGACGCGGTCCGGGGTCAAGGATGGTCTGCCTCTTCGTGGACGATCCTCCAAACTCCCTGTTTCCTTAAAAGGCCGTACTAAATTCAGTATTCCATTCAATGAAATAGGCCTTTTTGCGCCTTGAGTCATTTCTCCGTGCGAAACTTTAACAATGCAACATTTGTGGATTCACTATTTGTGGACCACCAGCGCTCGATCTGGTAAAGAATACATGCTGCCGTGTTCGAATGACGGATCAATTTCTAACGAGGTGTTTTATTGATAGCCTGATTTGCATAAAACGTCTCAGTATGACGTGTGAGCGCCCTCTTTCGGTTACTTTTGAAAACTCTTCTCTTACGTGGAAAAAAAAATCTAATGTCTCTCTGATCCTACTGGCGCAAACAGAAAAATTTTCCTAGCATTACTTCTTTTATTACAAATTTTTTAACTTTGCACGAATTCATGACGCAGAAGCTAGACTCAGCCTGAAAGGAATAAAATTTGGAAGCAGTCTGGCCGAATCGTTTATTATAACGACAAAAGTACATCCGTTGATTTCAGAAGACGACTCGGAAGTAATATCACCTTACAACCTTAAGCGCGAGAGAGCGAGGTAGACCATGGGATTATTATTTCTAGGGTCAAAAGATTTTGGGGCTCGCGATGCGAACCTACTGTTGAATTCTAATATGTACACGTGTAGAAATGCAAAGGCATGTGATTCATGGAAAGTTCTGTGGCTAAGGGTTTTAAAGCGATAAATTTAGATTACTGCGGATTGGATTTAGGAAAGGGAATTTAAATGCTAGAATGGAGGGCATAGTATTTAATATATTACACACACACACACACACACACTCACACACACACACACACACACACACACACACACACACACACACACACACATATATATATATATATATATATATATATATATATATATATATATATATACATATGTGTGAGTTTGTCTTTAACCATAACAGGTGACAAAGATCGGTAAATCTGTGAATTTACAATTATATCCTAAGATTTTCCTGTATTAAGTGAATAGTAAATGGCAGGACACACCAAACATTTACCTGTGTTTGAACTATCACAGTAATAAAAAAAACACCACCACACAAGTATAATTAATAGCTGAATTGTAAAATTTAGGAAAAGAGCTTAATTTATAATGAAAAATTCACATATGCTCATGCTAATCAAATTATTTTATTACATCTGAAGGAAATTTTAAAATTTCATAATTAGAAAGCGACTTCCGTATGAAGAATATATTTCAAAAATGCTGATTCTTATTTTTAAATTAAAAAGTTAACCTAAAATTAATTTTGAAATGTAATGTAGCTCATTACTTTGTACTAAGCTCTTTGATTATAGCTTATTTTAAAACAAATTAATGACTCATAAATATTTGGATTTAACTCTTATCTTAATACCTAAGCTTTGATTTCTCGTTTTTATTTTTTTATTTAATTGATAGAACTTTTTTTCATATTTTGTGATTATTTAAAATTTTTTATATCTTAATAAAAGGTTCATAAATTATAACTAAATGAACCTAGCTTAACATGTTTGATATATGTTAAATGCAGCGCAAAGTGGAGTTTTCAAAGCTTTACATCAATTATCTTCTGGGTTATAATGCTTTGAATTGTTTAAAACAACGAAAAGAGGTAGCTGCGTTTAAAATTTCCACTTGATGCAAACCATGACTTCGTGTTGATACGCTTGTAACTTTTCTTACTTATTAAGATTTATGTGTCGTCCATAGAAATACCTTAGAAGTGTAAGGCTTATAAAAGTGCGCATACAGTGTAATTAGTAAGTTACACTTAAAACTGACTAGCCATATATTCATAAAAGGCTTAGTAACAGAGCAGACAATGTTTAAATGCAACTTTGAACATTTATAAAAGTCCTTGGCATGCAGACTGGCACTTAGAAAAACATTTTTAACTTATGTTGCAATTATGTTATCGATACGGAAATTTCAGGAGAGATTTATTGATTCATGACGAGTATTTGCGCCCAAAATATTGGAAATCAATTGTTTAAAACACTATTATAAAAGTAAAAAAGTTGTCGGCCCCTCCTTAAATTTCCCCCAAGATAGACGATCGTGCTCAGACAGAGTAGGTTTTTTTCTATGAAAGGAAGGATGCCCAAGTGAAATCGAATTCAGCGCATTGTACTTTCCACCTATGGACATAAATGCATTAGCTTGGGTAATCAAGCCCCGATTCTGCATACTAAGGGGAACAAAAAGAAGGAAACTACTTAGAGCTGTGATTCCCAACCTTTATATTCTTGAGTTCACCCGAGAACTTTTTAGGGTTGTGGCGTACCTCTGGTTATGGTATAACTTTTTGAATTGGGGGGGGGGGGGTCAAATGAATTCTATACACATATGAATAACTTTACAAAATGAATTTAAGTATAAATAAAACAAAATACAGAAAAATAAATCCTTAAAACTAGAAAAAGCCGTTTATATGTAATTGTTATTATAACAAATGGAAAATATAATTTCCCAGCACCACTCAAATGTCTTTATCAGGAGGTTTAGTGAGAAACTTGTTGTTGCTTATGCTTATTTCTTATTAGAACTTATTATTGAACCCTTCTGCGTACCACCTCAAATGCTCTTGCGTACCACCAGTTGGGAACTACTGACTTGGATAATTAATATGAATTACGTATGGTGATTTAAAAATCAGAATAAAATAGAAAAAAAATTTTGTACAGGTTTTCAGTTTTTCTTGTGTAAAAGTCTGCTGCATTCTTTTGTCAACAATTCATGTAGATATTCTTCAGGATAAATTGCTTCAAATTTCTAACCTTTTCTGTACGGTATGGATAATCCATTCACGAATCATCGGGAGTTCAGTAACTATTTGTGTGACAATTACTTTTGGGGAATAAACCAAGACTTTAATTAAGCCGTAATTGACGAGTTAATAATTTTTATTGTACATTTTAATGTTGTGAAAGTACACTTCTAAACTATTAAATTTATTTATTTTGATAAAAACCATCTACCCAAAGCGAGATAAAATACTTACCACAACTAGGAATTTTTGTAAACGAAATTAATAGCGTGTCAAGAATACCATAGGTAATTAATTTGAATTACCGCGTTGTTTGTTCGCTTTAATGCAAAATAGTTCAACAAAACATCTTTTGGGAACTATAGCCAGAATTCTATTCACATTATATATGCCGAGTAAACAATGTTTCATCGTACATTTGAATACTAAAGAAGTCCATTACACATTTGTTTAATTTAATTATTCTTGCATAAACCAACAACCCAAAGCGAGGGAAAATTACATAACCGTACTAGGAATTCGCCGAGAGCAAAATTAATAACTCGTTAATTTACAGACTGAATACCATAGGAAATAAACTCGCATAATCGCTCCAACCATCTTTCAGGTTCTAAATAGTACAACGAACCATCTTTATTGAAAATGCCTCAGATGTTCGTACCTCAGAAGTAACAGCTTTTCTTAAATTCCTCTCTCCAATCATTAGAAAGCAAGATTGCCATTCTAGGGCTTTTCACTTTTGTTTGCAAACTTTCCTGTATACTGTAATTTCCCAAATTAAGGTATCTCTAAGGATGATCTTCCTGGAAAATTCTCTTTTAGAGATGCGCAAATCCTTTTTGAAACCTTTTAGAGAGAAATATTTTACTCAATGTCATTTCCTTGCATTACGAATTCCCATAAAATCGTAACTTTAGTCATATCTGCGTAAACCATCAACGTATCCTTCATTCTTCTCACTCACTCGATGACTTGTTAACACCTATCGTTTCTATTCGTCCTATTTTAGAACTTTCTACTCTCTTTTCACGTTTCGGAAATACTTTTGGGAAAATACTCAGGGAAGTTCCCTAAGTAATCCCGATTTAGATGGAATGTACGTACAGTCTGGTTTGAATATTTTCTCATGGGTAAAAATATCTCTAATGTTCATTTGGTTGGGGAATATCCCCTTTTCATCGTTTTCGCGTCACCTTTTTCTAATAAATTTGCAATTCCTCACCGTTTTAAATTTAGAAGGAATCCTGTAGTTAGGTTAAGGTTCGTAAATATTTTTGATGGATCTCACAGTGAAAGTATGGTCGGCGATAATATTCCCGCGTCATTTTTAATAATCATTATTGCACATTAAATTACCTTTTCGTTTAGGTCCTGTTTGTTATTTATCCATTACTATGGTATTCAAAAATTATCCCACATTTCTAAGATGTATATCTAAAACTATATCATGTGTCCAAACAGAATAGAGAAAGAAATGTCCTTTATGACTGCGAATTTTAATTAAGCACTTATATGGCTCGTTAAGATCATAATATGGTTTTGGTGTGTAGTGGTCGTATACTTCTCTCGACGGAGTATCCAACCGAGGAATTCAGAGCAGAAAGAAGAGAATAGCGAGTTCAGCATCCGAGCTAAATAATGTTTTTTAAAAGATGATGAAAAAATGTGACTGAATGTGTTCACTAACATAAACTTTGCCAAAAGTTCTTATTGAATGACGGATTGAATAGAAAATTAATGTTTTCTACTTTATTTCAATAGCTATTTGAAGCACGTTGTGTACTCTGAGCTACAAAATATGTTTCAAATAGCTATTGAAATAAAGTAGAAAACATAATTTTTTTTTATAATGAATTTAAGTAAATTGATCTACGGACGAACTTATAAAGTTCCATCGAAATTAACAATTTGGTTAATTAATGATTAACTGATGATTTATAAATTAAATATTTAATATTGAATGTAACGTGAATATACCTTAACAAACGCTATAGAATCTACTAATAGGCCATAGAAACTAAATATAAAACAATACTTCAAAATTTAGTAAACATAAAATAACAATCTAAGTACAGTAAAACCTCGTTTATCCGGCCCTCGTTAATCCGGATCTCTGGATTATCCGGATCAGATTTGTAGACATTACTTTTATTTAATGTTCACATTAGATAATAATTTTTAACTATGATAGGAAGAACGTAACTACAAGTACGCCAAATAGTCGCTTTTTAATTTGATTCAATGTAGAGTTCCTACATCGATTGTACAATAAATTATGGTAATAAAATGCTTTTTGCTGAGTTTAAGAATGCTTTACTAGACTTACCAATTCTTTGTACAATAAATTATGGTAATAAAATGCTTTTTGTTGAGTTTAAGAATGCTTTACTAGACTTACCAATTCTTTGTACAATAAATTTTGGTAATAAAATGCTTTTTGTTGAGTTTAAGAATGCTTTACTAGACTTACCAATTCTTTGTACAATAAATTATGGTAATAAAATGCTTTTTGTTGAGTTTAAGAAAGCTTTACTAGACTTACCAATTCTTTGTACAATAAATTATGGTAATAAAATGCTTTTTGTTGAGTTTAAGAATGCTTTACTAGACTTACCAATTCTTTGTACAATAAATTATGGTAATAAAATGCTTTTTGTTGAGTTTAAGAATGCTTTACTAGACTTACCAATTCTTTGTACAATAAATTATGGTAATAAAATGCTTTTTGTTGAGTTTAAGAATGCTTTACTAGACTTACCAATTCTTTGTTAAGAAATGATGTGAAAAGTTATTTTGATATTTTTTAATTTATTGTAAAAAATACTATGTAATTTTGTTACAAAAAATAGTTTTTTTTTATCGTAATAAACGATAAGTCTGCTTTGTTAAGGATTTTGTTTTTTCTTATTACCCATATTATCCAGATAATCCGGATTTTCAGTTATCCGGATTGTCTATGATCCCAGTTAGTCCGGATAAACAAGGTTTTACTGTATATCTGAGCATCTCATATCAGCTGCAAAGAGAGCAAACAACGAAGTTAGAGCTGTGGAGATATTGCCGCAAATTTTATTGCTTATATATTTATCTCTAAAAGTTTCCACGGAAACAGGCTAATATGAGTACCACAATGTGAAGATTAGAAAGTTTGATTCCAGTGATGATAATAAGTTTTCATCTGAATTTTCAGCTCTGACGTCAGAGAACTTCTTTTCTCACCCTTCTTCTAAACCATATTAACTTAACTGACATTTTGTTTGCCTTTTTCATGACCACAAATTGTGTTAACATAAACTTGCTTGCACATACAGAGTTTTCAAGAGTAGGAAAACCGCATTTACTGATATCATATCGTCTGTTGTTTTGTTTTCGAACGCCGGCGAGACGCCATCGGTACGTAACCTCTGCATTGCTTATGAATTATAAACCATGGTATGAACTTTAGTCATAATTACTCAATAATAAAAGCGGTTAATCTTTATTTTGTACTTTACTGAACATAATTATGTTTTCAGATGTAGAATTTTTCTTTTATAGCAGTAGCTGCTGCAACCGGTGTTCAAATTATTCCGACTGAGCCTAGCTTAACCCGTTTATAAATGAAGCGAGTTATCACCTATGACATCTTTGAGATGGGTTCTCCATTTAAATGATCAAATTAGGGGAATGGGCAGTCATGCTTAGTCAATATTGACCCTGAAATGGATCACTCGTGACTCCAATTTGATTGATTTCTTAATGGAAGTAGTAAGCAGTGGTCGAGATTAAGGTAAAAGCAGTGTCTTTCTGTAGCAGTGCGATGTTTACAGTTACCTTCACTCGAAAAAATTCAGATTTCGGTATTATTTGAACGCAACCGTACGCTGAGGAGGCATATGCTTTACAAAAAAAGTAGTACCTGAATTATGAAGTATTTTTATCCATTTATTGTAATTTATTTTCACCAAAACAGAGCGGGACATCAAAAGCTGATCATGAGATGTTATTTTGGTAGAGAAGGGTTGGTTTGCACCACCTGCAAATTACTGCAAAAATTCAGGTCACGTAGGTAGTAGTCGTTGCAGCAATGCGTGATTAAAATTTAAGAAAATTTTTTTTCGTCTATTGCGGAGGCACTTTGACGTGAGACATTTACCTTTTGTTATTCACCGCTGTTTACTGGCTACTTTATTATGGGAGCATCCTATAGGCGAGCCAGCATTGCTCCCTATGAGGCGGACGACACGTTAACGACCAAGCCTTATTCGGGATTTGAACCCAAACTCACTGAGCGGCAGCTCCGAACGCTAATCACTACACCATGTGGGTGGCAATTTAAGAAAAATTTAACTTCAAATTATAGAGGTTTTTATGAGTATTCGAATAAAGCAAATATATTTGATTCCCTGAGTTGGGAATGAATATTTATGGTGCGGTATTTATAGATATAAGATGAAATGATGTAACCAGAGTTTTGACAGTAAGCAATCAAAATGCGTTAAAACTTGACCACAAAATGTACACGAAGAGTACTTCGCTTTAACGTTCCACCCCTCATCAAAAAGGAATTCTCCCCGAGTGACAAGTTTCTCAGGGATCTTCTCTTCAGAGGTGACCAGTACCTATCTCCTTCAAAAGTCCCCTCTTTTAAACAAAACAGCATGTAAACTACGAATGACCGTTACTGTTTGTCATCAGTGGGTTAATCGACTGATGACTAATTACTGATTAACTTACTGTCATCAGTTGGTTTTACGCTCTTCCCTCTAAAAGATTGGAGCTTTAAACTCGAATTTATACTAAAGGCATCCATCAGCAATGAAGCAGTATTTTAGCCAGATAATGTATGCAACGATTTTTACTCTCAATCCATAGCGATATGTGGCTATTCTTTTTGTATTTAAATACGTCAGTAAATAAATTAAATATTCCAAGTGCTGTATATTTGAATTGATTGGTTAAAAAACAATGAGATTCTTGTGGCGTAATTAGTAACACTTAAAATATTTTTTCAGCAACATAATTTTCTGACTTTTTACTTAACGCAAGATAAAATATTGACCCCACTAATTAGATATCATTATCCTTAAGATATCAATTCAGCAAAAAAGATGAAAAAAAACTTACAAAATGAAATCTAATACAAACTTTTGAAAAGAATACCTGAGTAACTTTAGATAATGGTTTCAAAACTAATATTCCTTTTACAAAATAAAAAAAAGCTGTCTCAATTTCAAAAGCCTTTTTATATAAAGTAAATCAAAAATACATTCTGAAGCAACTTTCTTTTCTTTCAGGTCCCTTCTTTTTACAAACAAATATTGACTGCATAGCCTTTTATTCACCTTAAAACTAGAAACAACCTCTCTTCACTGAAAAAAAATAAAATAAACAAACCTGCTTAATTAAGGCAAACCATTAATTTCTTTTTTTAAAACTGTAATAGCATTTTGTGAAAGGAACTTCCTTAAGTTTAATTTCTTAAAAAAAAACTGAAGCCCTTTCTCAGTTTTCCTCCAGCTCTCGCAGATAAGGCCACTGTTGCAAATAAAAAAGCAATCACTTCTTTAGTTCTCATTACAAATTAGACAGCAGGATACTGATAACTAGAATGTGCAATTATTCGAAATGGTTCAGATAAATAATGTTAATTCACACAGATGGAATAATATTTGCCTTTGTTTCATTAAGTTTAATGAAATCATTAACATATTACGGAAAAAGTTACCAAGCATTCGAAGTTGAGAAATTTTTAATTTCAGTAATGTGCTATTAGTTTTCATTTTGAGTTGATTTCAAGTTCATAAAGCATTTTATATTTAAATTTTAAAATCACTTGTCGTATTACTTGTAACTTTCAAAAATTTCATATTTATCAAGCTTTATAAATTTCAAAATACATTCTTTATTTTGAGCATTCATTTTTAACTGGTATTTTTATAACTTTTCAATAACTTTACTGGATAGTTTTGAAATTTTCACCTGATTTTTTTGGGGGGAATTTACTATATTTCGAGTTTAAAAAATTTTATTTATATGTTTTCAGTCAATGGCTGCTGTGCCTCTGTACAAGGTGTTGCCATTCATGGAACGTAGACATGTTTTTGTAATGAGGGTATATCTCCTAATCTCTCTCCTATCTTTCTTTTTATTTATTTACTAGCTGACCCGCACTTCGCTAGTTTGAGGTACATAATATCGTTTATTGTATTTTAATATTTTTTTTGTATAATGTCCAATCGTCTGCCGCATTAGCAAGAAATAAAAAAAAAATGTCTATTTAGTTGTTATGCACTTGACGATAAATTTATTTAAAGTACCAGAAAAAGAAATGACGTGATCAGCATTTAATAAATTAAATTCTAAATATTAATATTTAAAAATTCACCAAAAATCAGAAAATAGAGGTAAAGATTCGAAAAAGATCTCATTTTAAAGGAATTTTTATGATATTTCTCGTGATATAAATTTTATAACCCTCAAATTATAATTTTAAATGCAAACTTAAAAAAAGTTAATAAAACAGCTTAAAGATTTAATTTTAAAAAATCTAAGAAGAATTTTTCAAAAATCTTTCTTAGTGCACCCCTACACTATAAGAAGGTCTTATAGTGTAACCCTACGCTATAAGAAGAATCGCCATGCAAAATTTCAGCCCTTTAGGTCCAGCGGTTTGGTGTGTGTGTTGTATATCAGTGAGTCAGTCAGTTACGGAACTGTTTTATATATATAGATTAATTTTTTTAAGCGGAGGCACTTGTCGTGTAGACATTCACCTATAATTCACAGCAGTTTGCTGACCATTTTATTATTGGTCCACCATGTAGCTGGACCAGCATTATCCCATATGAAGGGACGACACAAACGGAGGTATTTTCAGTGGCGCGCGCCGGGACTCGATCCAAGCTCCCTCGACACCGTAAGCCAGCGCGCTTACCACAGGGCTACCACAAGCCAATATCTCCAAAGTCCTCTGAAGTAAAATGTGCATTAAATTTTTACTTACCTAATGCCATCAAATTTACTTCTCATATTTGAACAAATCAAGAACAGAATTCTAGAATTTTGAAAAATAAAGAGATGTATAATTAAGTAACTAAATACGTCAGTGGGAACGAAGCAGCTTTCGGAAAAATAGAAATCTTGACATAATTGAACTGTGGATATAATAGCAAATTAGTAATCAGAAAAGATAAATGTAAGTCCGTTTTCATCTAGATAATAAAATCAGAGCTAGTAAAAATGCCTGATTTCCTAGCTCTAAAACCTTAAAAACGTCTAATTTTTTTATCCTTATCCATTATTTTTCTCTTTATTTGGACGTGATAGTTACTCTGAAACCCATTGAACATTCATATTGAAATTATGAAATAGTAAGACACGTGTGTCTTATCTTATGTCTTTAATTCACTTTTTTATGTTCCGAGAAAGGAAAAGATTTATGATTCCACATTCGATCTTTAGCTTCTGATGATTAATATTGGCTTAATTAATTTATCCTTAAGTAAATCACCAAAAATCAAAAAGGAAATTTTGCAGTCTACCCATAATTAAAAAACATTAAAGTTCATAAAACACAATATTGTGTTTTATGAACTTTATTGCATAAACTTTAGAACAGTTATATGATCTTTAACACAGTTGCGTTGATATCCTAACTGTAATAGCAATCTTAAGGCCTTTATGTTTTTAATACCTTTTCTTGAACTAATCAATTCCCATAAACCACTTCCTTCTTTTAGGCCTCCAAGATGAAATATGTGGCTGTGTAGTCATTTATTTCCTTATCTTTCTTGTTCGTGTGACGCCACTGAATTTTTCCAACAGGACTTATTTCTATATATTTGATCATTGGCCCATCAATGTCATTTTTTAAGGCCAAGCACTGGTATTGCAACTGTCGGACAGAACTGAGATCCCAATCCATATCCTCTTACAACGAGGATTGATTTCTTCCTAACCGAGTTACTACAACGATGTTAGGATACCTTTTTTAAAATTTTATTTTTCCTAACTGTATGCTATCATCATGCATCTATCATAATACACTTTGTATCAGTAAATTTATATATATTTATGGTTTATAAATTTAATGTTACTTTACTGATATTCAAATTCCCTACGTATAATATATTACATGCTGTAGAGTACTGTATCGCTTTTCTCACATTGTGAGTTTCTACTTCGGCCTACATTATTGAAACCATAATTTTAAATTTATACAACACGTGTGGTACAGTGCGCTGATTTACATTTTTTTGTCGTTTAATATGGTCAACAGTACAAACAGTTAATATTGGGGTAAGTTTGGGGGGGGGGGGGTAAGTGATTGAATATTGAGGTAGATTAATGAAAAAGAAATTTAACTACTAATTTAAAGTATATATAAACTACTAATTTAAAGTATATATAAACAAAAAAAAATTCACGAGAAAAAAAATGAAAATTTCACCTTCTTATAGAAAGATCCATAAAAAATTAAATTAAATCTGATTCAAAAAAGTATTTCTAAATTTAAAACGTTCTTAACAACAATTCTGGTTTAAAATCTCAAAATATCTTTTTTTTTTACCATTTCACTTTATATTAGTAAATCTTTCACCACATAAAAAGAGCATATTTTTTTCTCGGATAAAAATTATTTAGCTGCAAGATCCATTAATTGTTTTTAAAACAATTCTTTCATAAAAGCAAAGTAACATTCAAAATATAAATCCAATTTCTTTTTCCCCATCTTCACGTTTAAATAAAAATTGTTTTCTCTTCCATTATTTACCTACAAAAAGAAATGTGCATATGAGACGAATGTATTTATGTGAAAGAAATGAACAGAATTTTTTTTTCCTTTTTTCCACTGTGTTTTATTTTTTTTCTATTAAGTTAAAGATAAATATTTTTAAAACTACTTTAATTTACTAAGTTTAATGCAGGGGCGTATTTAACGTGCGCCGTTTTATTGTGAAAAAAATTGTGTAACAAAGTGAATTTTACGGATAAGGCACATCAAAGTCTCTTTTTTTTCCCTAAGATAAAATTAAATTATTACTAGCATATAAGAATATTCGTGTATGTACATTCCATCTGATATTAAATATTTGTTAAAGAAATAGATTAAAAAGCAAGGTTTTTTTTAATGTGCACATTTTTTATTAGGCAATATATATTAACCTCTCTCTCTCTCTCTCTCTCTGTATATATATATATATATATATATATATATATATATATATATATAAAGTGTATCCCATTTAATGAAATACCTGCAAAATTACATGACACTTCTCCAAGGGACTTTTGTGCTTTCATTTTATTAAAGCGAGCCTTGCGAAAACGGCATCCAAGAACACTCTAACCAATTTTACACCGGACAATGCGAAGAAAAAGTTTACTTTCATGGGAAAATTCGAGCTAGAGCTATTGTCAAGAACCATGGCTATCAGATAGAAGTAAATTGCCGCAAAAAATATGGCATTTATACATAAAACATAACTATCAAAATCGTTCCCGTAAAGTGCGAACGACCTTCTGTATATATATATATATATATGTATATATATAGATATATATATATATATATTATATTTTTAAATAACTTTTCTGTTTCATTTTGTATATAATTTTTTTTTATCACACTAATAGGGTAAAAAAAATTCTAGTACATATCGTGGTTGATAAGAACTTACACATAGCTATATTAAATTATATCTGATCTAGATTTCTAAATATAGCATGGATTGACAGAGGGGGGTGACAGGGGTGTGCAAGGAATAGCCAGACCAGAGAGTACTTGCCCTTACCCTGAAATTAAAATCCCTCATCTATATATTTAAATTGCTAAGCTGACTTTTTGGGCAGTCCGTGAGAGAAAACTACTGCATCAATTTACTTCATTTTGGTCTTAAACGAAAGATTGTAATCTGTAGATTTGTCAAATTTGGTTTTTGTAACCGTAATTTCCATTAATTAGCGATAATTTACAATTAAAAATTTATTTCTGCGCATACTCAGTGGCATGTTTAAATCTGTCTTTAGAAACTCACTGTTTTTGCGCATGCTCAGTGACATGTTTTAATGATAAACACATTTATTACTAGAAGTCTCTAGATCTCTCTCTGCTATTTTTATTTTTATGATAATTATGTTTGTGAAATAAGACTAAACCTGATGGAAATTGTTTATTTCGCGCTGTTTAGTTAGAGATAATTTACAATTTAAAAAATTGCTTTCTGCGTATGCTTAGTTTTAAATCTGGCTTTAGATACTCACTAAACACGATGCCGTTTAAACACATTATTTTCTGCTCATTATTATGATTTTAAACATTTGGAAATGAAGTGTTGAGTATAATTTGTGTATTAGTACATTTATTTACTATCTAGCCGTCATGTTTTGACGGGTACCAACTAGTATATTATTACAATGCATAAGCCAAGAGAGCCCTTAATTATGTTTTCGTCAGAAATTATGCCTCTTCCTCTGACCTGCCAAATTTTTTTTTTCGATTACGTGTCTGCACAGTAGTACCTATATAAATAATTTAATTATTTTAGGATAATTATAAAGGATAATAAATTAGTTCTTCCTTTTTCCTTTACAAGAAAATTAAGGCTAAAAAGTTTTTTGTTGAATAAAATTTCAAAGAGATTTTTTAAAGGATTTTATAGGACATTATATACCTAGCTTTGTTCCCACCAAAAAACTTGTTATTAGTAACAACTAAAGAAAAAAAAACCCTATTCGACCGAATAAGTGAACAGAAGTCCGAAAATTTGATTTTTAACATGTTTAAGTGAAAATAAAAATGATATATTATAAATAATGAAAAGACCGAATCTGTGACTGCACCCTGCAAAGTTATCTTTTAAACAAGCTAAGTTTAAATCAGTCTTAAGGCCCGTTCACATCCACCCGGAGCGTTATGTTACTACGTTGGATCCGAGATTGCTGACAAGACCTGTGATTGGTTTGACGTATCACGTGTCATGAATTTAGCTCTGTGATTGTTTAAAATTTTTAATACTTCGGATTCAGTGTGAACAGGCCGTTATGCTTGTGTCTTTTATAGAAACACTGCGAAGTCTCCTCCGTTTTTTTAAAAAAGCGTTTATGCTCTTGGACTGGGGTATCGTCAGATATGTATTTTTTTTATCAAAGGAGGTATTCATTTACGTTCATTATGTATTCATTGTGAGGTAGTTAACTTAGCAAGCTAGTATCACCTGGGCTAAAACATGAATGTTCCTATACTGCTCCTTCCTAGGAAACGTTGTATCCCCCAATTAGATACTAATAATAAAAGCCAACAAAAATTTGCCATGTATTTTGCGGATTGGCATACCATAAATGACTGCCGATTTGGGAAATAAAACATTATATATTTGTTGGTAAAGCATATGATAAAGTGATATATGACGACTGCAGTGAAGTAATCGATGTGAACAATTACACTGTAAAAGTGTAAAATAAGAACATGCCCTGCATTTTAAGATAAAGTTTAACATTTTATTCATAAGATGAAATAGGTAAAATGTAGTTTTAAGTACATTTGTTCAATGCGATATCGCTCAGATAAAAGGCTAAAACAAATCAAACAATTTATTCTACTACTTTTTTTAACCCTTCAAAAAGTTTTCTTAGCGCAGAAAGTGAAGGAATGCGGCAATTTAATATCATCCAAATAAATTTTAATAGAAATGAGTGTAAAAAAATCATTTTTAGTAGAAATGAATGCATAACTCTACAAAACTTAATAAAGTTTTGCCGAGTAATGCCGTATGCATTGAAATGATTAGAATCTGAAGATTTTTAAGGAAGATATTCAATGCGAAAGAAAAATTGGTTCTCCAGTGAATTTTTTCTCTGCCTTTAATTATAAATGCAATAAGGGTGTAAAAGCTAATCCATTGAGAGCATGAAAAATTCATTAGTAGGGATAAATTTTTTTCTTTCTCATCTTGAAGTTTTGTTCAGAGTCTGACTTTTGGAAGACAGATTTTAATATTATAAACTTAACACTTTCAGTGCTCGTTAATTACTATAGTTCAAAAATTCTTATATATTCTTCTAGTGGGGGAAAATGTACGAAGTATTCAAATTTAAAACTTTTGCATTTAGTGATTTGATGTAACCCATTAACAACCAACTACAGCTTAAAATTATAGATTCATTCATTTTAATTTGATAAACCAGTAGTTTGAATATGAACTTAGGTATAACTGCCATATCGTAGCTATTGAGACAACTTCACATATCATTCTGCTATATTTCCACAGTAATTAGATTTGATAATCTAATAACAATGAAAATACTACTGTAACTACTTATCAGATTATACTGTTAATTGACATTCGGCAATTTTAGCATTTTATAGAAATTTACGAAATAGCTGTGAAGTTGAAAATGAACGAGACATTTACACTCGCCGTCACTCTGCCGTCCGGATTATTTTAAACAGATTACTCGTTCCCATCTCATAAAAATGGCTTGAAATCTATATATATATATATAACAGTTCCATAACTGACTGACTGACTGACTGACTGACATACAACGCACTGACCAAACCGCTGGACCTAAAGGGCTGAAATTTTGCGTGGCGATTCTTCTTATAGTGTAGGGGTGCACTGAGAAAGATTTTTGAAAAATTCTTCTTAGATTTTTTAAAATTAAACTTTTAAGCTGTTTTAGTAACTTTTTTTAAGTTTGCATTCAAAATAATTATTTGAGGGTTAAAAATTTATATCACGAGGAAGATCATAAAGATTCCTTTAAAATGATATATTTTTCGAATCTTTACCTTCATTTTCTGATTTTTGGTGAATTTTTAAAGATTAATTTTTAGAATTTAATTTATTTAATGCTGATTACGTGATTTCTTTTTCTGGTACTTTAAATAAATTTATCGTCGTGTGCATAACAACTAAATGGACAAAAAAGTATTTTTCTTTTCTTGCTAATGCGGCAGACGATTGGACATTATCCAAAAAAATATTAAGATAGAGTAAAAGATATGTTCCTCAAACTGTACTATATTAACTGTACTATATTCTTTACTATGTCCTATTAGATTTAATTTGAATATTTTCTTCTGCATTATTTTGTCTATAAAAATATCCGTTACGATTTTTTAGAAATATATTTTTTCGTTTTTTTTATATCAATTGCATACATTGATCGTTGTATTTATTATAAATATATATATATTTTTGGCATTACTTGCATACATTGGCCCTTTGTATTTATTTTGAATGTATTCCATAGCAAAGTGCGTGTTTTCAGATAGTTATAACATAAATTGTCTGAAATAACATCAGTATGGTTTGCTTTGACTTGGAGCGCTATGGACAATTTTTTTGCTACGCGAGGGCTAATTAGACCGGGACCTGCTGCTTAAAGCCAATTCCGAACTGGTACATATGTCCATACCAAGACTGGGAGTCGAACCCACAGACTTTGGTACCGAATACCAGATCCTAGCCATTCGGCCATCAACCGGCTGGCATCAACATGACTCGCAAGAAAAATAATATAACCACAACAGACATCTAGAATATATATATTTTTAAATGCGGCGTCTTTTTATCCTGAGGATCTTCGACCATACATTGTTACTTGTTGTCACGTGCAAATTCCATGGCTACTTCCTAGAAACATAAAACAGGTAAGCCAACATGTGAGAGGACGACACAAGATAATGCATCCCTTAGCGGGGGTTCGAACACGGGCGCACGTTATATATTACACTTCTTTAAAATGTAATATATAACGTGCATGTAATTTAAAACGTCTGACTAATACATTTTTCATAAAATACCATTTTTAGTTTCATTGTTCATCAGTCTTCTATGTGCACCTGTGCATTAAAAACGAATAATCGATACTTCTGTGTATTACATTCTTAAAAGTTTCATTTTTATAGATCTAAGACTCGAATGTTCAAACTTATTGATCATTAAATTTCTTTCGGCACGCATCAGCAGGAATTTCGTACCCCCAAAGCGGTTTCTATTAGTCAAGTATGTCGTGTATAATAACGAACATTTACACGTTCATTTATTCCCTTAGGGCATTAATGTTGTTATGAATAGTGCAAGAATGGAGACATCATTTTCCAATACCCGATTTTTCAAAACTTCTTTTTCGCTTCATAGCCCATGTTAGCTCCTTAACCAATAAGATCCCGAACAAAAAGACCAGGATAGTCGCTTTGTTATTTTTTAGTTCTTGATGCCTTTCAATTAAAAATAAAAGTTTTAAGCTGGACATTAGAGTTATTACCTTTAGTGCGGATTCATGCATTGTATATGTGCCACGTATATTTATGAATTTTATGCTTATGAACTCCTTAATAATACACAAACTGATACGCATGGTTATACATTGATAAAACGTTTTGAATGACTATTGATTGACTGAAATAAACCTTTCGGTTGTATGACTAATGAATGTCCTGAAATGGAGATGCAGTATTCCGGAACTACCATGCTAACGGAACTGGGTTCAGACCCAATACCGTCACATTTAATCCCTGTGACATCACGATATCATCTAGGATTGATAAATAAAACTACGCTTGCAGTAGTTTCCGCGTAAGGCTTTCAGAATAAAAGGAGAGATGTTCAGCATGAATGGCAGTCTTAAGATTTTGCTGTGCTGTGATTGACAAGATTTGATCTATAATAGGTCAGGTGTTTATTGTTTGACGGATTACCTACGCAACACGTGATTATGAATGATGATTAGTTTAAACGAGACTGGGGTCATTTATTAGAACAAATTTAGAATATCCTAATGATTAAGAGATTTAGAATACTCATTTTTTATATCAAAATGGTTATGTAATTATATGTATGATAAATGTATGTAGATGATACTTTACAGATATTAATAATGATTTTTTTTTTGCAGGTAAGACGCTTGTCATACTCCATTTTAAGGTGTAGGGTAAGCTATTTATCATGTTCTCATACATTGTTAAAATTTACTTTTCATTTGATGTATCATAGTATTTCTCATTATTCAACTCCAATTTCGGTAAATAAGAAACTTTCTGCAAGTGTTTATAATTCACTAACTTACTATAGAAAAAATCTGCATTGTACAGGACTTCTAAGATATTTTTTTTTGGTCATCTGTAATGAAAAGAGATACTCTGATAATCGAAAATACATTCTTCTGTTTCTTTTAATTTTAATGCAGGTTTCAGAAAAATACAGCATTTATATTAACAAACAGCGAGTCTTTTTTATATTTATTTAGGCATTTATATAACTGCAGATACTATTTCGTTGTAAAAATGTACACAATATGGGACTTTTACTTTACTGCATAGTTTTCAAACTTATACAGCAAAAAACGATGCAATATCTAGACGATTTTTTAAAAAAAATGTAATTCTTTGTTCTCAAAGGATAATTCTTCGCAGGCTGAATTTTCGACAAAAATGCTAAAAGAAGTTCGTGATTATTAAGATCAAAGACATAATTATTATGGAAATAGTGTTTACCATTTCATTCTCAAATAATTGTTTGACTTTCCATTTTTTTTATAAACTCTTTTTTGAAATCAATAAATGCAACAGAAAAAAAATCTTTTTTTGTATAATAAACAATTAAACTGAAATAGAAACACTCATTCTTCTTTAGAAATTTGTCACGTAACTTTTAAAATTCAATTATTCTTTCACTAATAAGTCTTATCTGCGAAAACATCTGCAGAATCAATAAAAGAACGCCTTTGTTCGTTTTCGCTTTGAAAATAATTGTTTAAACGTATAAGAAAAATGCAAATAATTATTTAAATATATAAGTGATGCTATTTTTTTGCTTTTTTATAATAAAAAAAATGCAGGCGTTTTAATTCATTTTCCTTCCAAGTTTCAGTAATCCTCGATATTTGTGTTTAATAATAAATATGGCTTTAGCTCGAAAAATTATTCTTCCTTTTAAAAATTTGTTTCCACAAGAACTTATTAATAAAACTTTTTCTGTTGCAGTTGAAACGACAGAATGTGAAAAATGGCTGCTTTAATGGGTTGTAGAGATATATTTTTCTTTCCCGTATGGCGCATTTGGGTTTTGATGTTACAAGTATCACTGAGCAAACTTTAAACTTTACCGCTGAAAGATTATATTTCACAATTTATTATGAAATATTCTAAAGCTAACAATTATTATGCAATGGCTTTGTTTATAGATGACTGCGTATTACGCGTCTATCTCAAAAAATGAAAGTGATGTGCTTTGCATGTTATTAAGATGAAATAGCTTGAAAAAATTGAAAAGTTTTTTTTTACCCTTCTTGGTTTACTGTGTAGGCATTCTCCTGATTTACTTTTGAAGAAGAAAGCTAGCTGAATCTGCGTTCAAAATTCATGAATTGAGTTTTATTCTAAGTAATTTTTAGTTAATATTTTAGGGCTTTCCTTATCTCTTTGTACGGGTATGACATTCCTTTAAGGCTGCTATGTACTAACCCCATTGGATTCGTTCACCTCGGTGTTAACCTATGGAGAAAATTTGTCCACGTATTGCCGACTTGGATTCAAAGATTTAAAAAAAAACTGTACTGCGTCATAGAGAAAGAAATTTTACATTTGTGTACATTTTTCGTTTAAAAAAAATACAATTAATATTTTAAAATTTAAATTATTCGGGGAAAAATCTGGTATAGTGTGTTTTAAACGCTCATAAATTCCTTTGGTGGACGAAATTTATAAAATGAATCCTGTAGAGCTTTGCAGAAAAGTTCAGGCTATCTGACAATGCCAATTTTATTTGATTATCAGCATTTATGTACCTGTAAATAGTTGACAAAAATATGTTTTAAATAAAAAATTTGGGGGCAGCGCTTAATCCCCCTATATAGAGAGAGTCCTTACAATCCCTCAAAATGTCAATCCTAAGGGGGGTGGAATTGTCGAACTGTCAACTGGACTCCTCCCACCACAAGAGTCTGCAAGAAGAGGAAAAGGGAAATACGATTTTTTTTTCTTAGTACATAGCAGCCTTAAGGAGACTCACGACCCTTAAGTCGAAGAAATAAGGCATATCTTCATACATTTTGACTCTTTGTAACTATTTCAATTTACTCCCAATTTTTCCAAATTTTATGTATATGATAAATTGATATATTTATTTTAATAAAAAAATTTCAACTTTAAAAATAATTTTCAATAATTTTTTTTTTTAAATGCTTTAGATATACCTTGTTTTTTAAGTATTTTTATTGTATACTGGCTTGCGCGCAGAACTATGAAATAAATTTTACACTTAAATGTGTAATTCCTATTTTATATCTAAAATGAATAATTCAAAATACAATTGAACATAAAACATTCAACATTAAAATATTTTTTCATTTTTTTTTTAAACTGCTCAAAATATACTTAAAATTTCCTTAAATTTTTTCATTAATTTCCCCCTGAAAAAATAACAAAATGTGCAGTGATTGCAATAACTCTAGTTCAGACGCAATAAAATAACATGATTATGCAGTGATAAAAGTTTCATGGAATTATGTTTCGTAGTTTTTGAGATATCAGTTGCGGAATGATGCAAAATTACATTTTGAGAAAAATGAGTTTAAAATTTTTCTTACCATAAACTTGATCAGTAATTAAATATTTAGAATATCAATATCTCCGGAACTAAGCGGAATATTTTCATGCGGTTTGCTTTGTTTTGTTCAGAAATGATCATTTTTTAACATATATTTTTTTTTCAAAAAATCGAATGTTTTAGAGATTTAAAAGTAGTGAGTCCCCTTAAGGCTCCTGTGTATTAACTCGATTGGATTCCCTCACCTTAATGTTAACCTATGGCGAAATTTTGTCTACTTTTTACAGCTACATAAATGCTGATAATCCGATAAAAATGGTGTTTTCAGACAGCCTGAACTTTTCTGCACCTTGCAACAGGATTCATTTTATAAATTTCGTCCACCAAAGGAATTGATGAGCGTTTAACCCTTCAGCGGGCGTGCCCGTGTATAAAGGACAACATTTTCGTAATTTTGAATGGTTTGTTTTTACATGTAAGGTTTAAATGTTCTGAGCAGTTTCTATTTATAGCTAAACCCTTTCTAATGCAGGTCTGATTTTTCTGACCCCTGTATTCCTTTCCGTTCATTGTTGTTCTTGATTTAACCGTGGTAAACCAGCGATTATACTGGATTACAATATGAGAAAAACAGGAGTCGATGTCGACGATCAAATGTTCAGCTATTACACGGCGACCCGCATTTCACGAAGATGGACAATCTCACTGTTTTTTAGGTTTTTGGACATCAATAAGAATTAATTCGTAAGTTGTCCTTATATCCAATAAAACGGACAGTTTTGAAATAAGGAGATTGTATCTGCGTTCTTTGGCCTTTAATTATAAATATATCTCAATATTATCAACATTTTATACGTTATCATTAAGTGCAGAATTTTAATTTTCAACCTGAAAAAAAAAAGAGTTTATTACAAAAGGAATAATCAGGGTTGAAAGAAACATTGCACTTTGTGCATCACGCGCCTGCTGGTGTTCCCAAAAATTGGCGCGCCCGCTGAAGGGTTAAAACACAGTATACCAATTTTTTTTCCCGAATAATTTAAATTTTAAAATATTATTGGCATTTTTTTAATAAGCGAAAAATTCCCTTAGGTGTAAAATCCCTTTCTCTTTTATGGAGTATTATTTAAAAAAAAAAAAAAAACTTTAAATCCTTGTCGACAATCCTTAGACAAATTTTCTGCATAGGTTAACATTGAGGTGAACGAATCCAGTGGGGTTAGTACACAGCAGCCTTAATGTTAATTTCCAAGCAAGAGTTTTCTGGAGGGGAAGAAAACTTGCAATGAATAGAATGTGTACGAGTGTAATACAGTAACCACCGCTTATAGTGATCAGTGGTTATAAGAATCAACCGTTTATAAGAATCAATATCACAAAAACAAAAACAAATGTATTATTTCCATGTTAAAATTTTTGCTTTAAAGAATCAATCCACCGGTTTTAAGAATCAGCTTACTCTTCGATTTCCTTTCATTTTTCTAAAAAAGCCTCTTAAACCTTCAAAAGTCACGAAGTTCTTTATTTTTTTTTTGTTAAAGAAAGACTGATAAGATGGGATGGAATACAGTCGTAAAATGCATTCCTTTCTTTGTTAGAAATATCATAATAGTTTCCCCTTAAACGCTTTAGCACAACATTGTCCTATTAGCTTGACCTGGGGGCATCTTTGCCCGTCCGGGTCCGATCTCTTTTCTTCTACCTTCCACATCCTGGTTGCGGCTTCCTGGACCTTGAAACATATAAATCTTCGGCAAGTGTCCACTGTCAGTTAGGCAAACGTGACATTAGTAGATTCAGCACGTTATCAAACCGTGAAACGTGCTAATCTTCGTGAATCTTCGTCTGAGACTATTGGCATTGAAAAGAGGTATAAACAGCCTTCTGAAAACTTCATTACGTCAAACTACCATAGAACACTTTTTCTTGCTCCCTTCCTGTAGTTGAAATGTTAAAACTGTTAATCACGTATGTTGTAACAAATATTGGATTTTTTTTCTTCTCTTACTATAATCATGTGTATCTACTTATAGGTCTAAAAATTAAGTTGTATTTTTAAAACTATAAAAAAAAATTTAATAAATGATAATTAACGTAAATTAAAGAGTATTTTATGGTAAATTATCTAATATATGTATATACAGGTGTGTGTGTGTGTGTGTGCCTGTCCAAAAACCTAAATTTCGGCTATAAGAATCAACCGCTTATAAGAATCAAAAACAGTGATAACAAACGTGATTCTTATAAGCGGAAATCACTGTATATCCAAGCAACATGGCGACTTCAATTTAGTGATTTTTGTGACCAAATTTGGAGTAAAATTTATGTGTATATGTTTGCATAATCTAGAAACTTTTAGAAGTAGCTTTCTAGAAAAGCATTGAATGGTATGATACTCTATTTAATGCGGATTTCTTCCTACTATGTGCATTCACATATATACTTCACGAGCCCTTGTAGTTCACTTATTTACCCAAGATTTTTTATTTTTAATATTTACGAGGGGATGTAGTCTTATATACACCTTCATGAGTCTTGTTTCCTAGGAAACTGGAATTGCAGATGCGTGTCTGTTCACAGAGGGGACTTAATGGCCATAACTACATGGAATACAAGTGGTTTTACTACGTATCTAATGCAATGTTTAGATAAAACGTAAAGAATTTCTGCGAATACTTCATGTCAACTAAATATTTATCGCAATTTTTAGTTACGTAGAAAGATATAAATTCTATTTCCACGAGAAACATTTTATCCATGTATTAAAAATTTATGTTTGAATTTATATCAAATGGAGAATTTCAATGTGGCCAATGATGCGAATATTATCCAATGATCAAAATCTTAAACGCATGTATGGGGTTTTCATTGCGAATAGCTCATATTTGTTGCATTTACGTAATAACAATATCTTCGTTATGGCTCCATAGTATTTTGAAAAAAGAAATATGAGTGAAACTTAAAGAAGTAAATTATAGCAGTGCCGTGTATATTACACAACATCGCTAGAATATCTTTAGAAATAATAAATGAACATTTTTGGAAAACTCCTTCTATAAGAACGTTTAAATGTAAAGGTTTTTGGAAGCTTTGAATTACATAAATGTTAAAATGATGAGAAATTTGATAAAATCAATTCTCTTAGCTGAAATAAAAAAATTCGCTTCGTTTAGTCGATGACTAAATCGTTATAGTCTCTAAAATCTGGAAGCCTGAATTTCATAAGGTCGAGTATAAAGCTCCATAGTATTTTGAAAAAAGAAATATGAGTGAAACTTAAAGAAGTAAATTATAGCAGTGCCGTGTATATTACACAACATCGCTAGAATATCTTTAGAAATAATAAATGAAAATTTTTGGAAAACTCCTTCTATAAGAACGTTTAGATGTAAAGGTTTTTGGAAGCTTTGAATTACATAAATGTTAAAATGATGAGAAATTTGATAAAATCAATTCTCTTAGCTGAAATAAAAAAATTCGCTTCGTTTAGTCGATGACTAAATCGTTATAGTCTCTAAAATCTGGAAGCCCGAATTTCATAAGGTCGAGGAATCAAACAATGAAGTTCTTGACTCTAACGGTGTGCATTTACTCAGTTCTTTTTTTTTTGGGGGGGGGGGGGTATGAGACTAGTCATCTCTTACTTCTAGGAAATCTTTTCTGTGGTAGATGTGCCCTGAGATGAATCGTGCTTATCTGAAACCCTCCTCTCCTTTCTTTCCTGCTTGCAGCTGGATGCGAAACATTTCCAATTCCCGGAAAGAAATGCCCTAACGCCACTGCTTTTGATCTTTGGCTTTTCATAACATAATCCTTGTAAATCTCCAGGAAATATTCCACTCTCTGACGCACGGTACAAGAAAATCTAAGAATTTTTTAGAGAAGTAAAATCTATGACTTTATTTTTCCAGTCTTTTTATTCCCGAAATCCTGAAGAAAAAACTGTTTCCTCGTTTCGAAGTACTTTATAAGATGAAACAGCGGATAATTTTTTTTTTTTTTTTTTAACTGTCAGAGTTCTTAATCGGTAAATAAAATTCCGTTTGTTTCACGGCCAGGCAAAAGATCGCAAAAAAAGATGTCTAGTAAAAAAGGGGGGAAGAAAAAATACGAAGCTTTCAAATTCAGATATCGCTTCCGTACTCCCTTCAAGGCAAAACAAAACAAAATAAAACAAAAAAGCTGACAAAACTAATGTATTGCGACGGGCCGCTTATTTTTTTACCTCTTCTTAGAATCTATTCGAGCTTGACACTGCGTATTTACCATTACTAATTTTCTGCTTCGTAGTTTCAAATAAAGTTCGACATCCTAACTGAAAGAGATTTCAGGGTGGTGAATAAATACAATAAAAATTTCTGTGTGACTGGCGAAAAAAAATAAAATGCAGAACAATAAGTTTGCACATTAGTGTCATAAAAAAAAAGTTCCTCAGGCCAAGTTCAAATAAAAGAATAATTTTTTTTTTTAAAAACTCGGAGGTAATAAAATTGCTTTATCTCGTAAGTTTTGTATACAATGAGACGCAGCAATGGATATTATTTATTCCTGGCTGATTCTGAAATGTTTCGTAATTTTTAGGCTCGGGAAAATGGAAACTTGCGGAAGTGTTCTGACGAAGAACAGTTCTTCCGTGTACGCAATGCTTAAAGGTGTTAGACATATATTTGCATGAACACATACGCTAAGTAACTGTTTGAACATGCCGGCATCATTTCACACAATCACTTTACATCTTTTATTACATGCATGTCATGGATAAACCTTAAGATTAACAATTTTAAATTGAAAACTATTCCAAACATTTTCGCGATTTCTTCTATTTATGGCACTTAGCATTTTATTTGTGTTTAACGGGAAAGTGGGTCCCATGCATCCATCTATCCATATATATATATATATATATATATATATATATATATATATATATATATATATATATATATATATTTATTTATTTATTTGTTTATTTATCCTTCGATGCCCACCAAATAACTCGGTACATGAGGCAAAGTTACTGATAAGAAACTTTGCTGAAGATTCTACAAAGTAGAGAGCATTGCAGGCAGTATTGGAAAGCTTCATCAAATAACATGAAGCTATATTATAAAGACTTAAATACTAAAATAGAAGCTAAAACAATATATTTTTCAATTTCGAGTGCTGTATTTAATTTGTATGATAGTTAAATTATGTTATCCTTAAAATGATTTCATATATTTACTAACTTAAAAATATTATCAATAATTTATTTTTATAATTAAAAAAATATAAAATGAAATTTGTAAGTAAAAAATAAAGGTAAGTATATTTAATAACAAAAATATATATTGTGTTACGTATGTATATAAAATAATTTATGTCATTACTATGCATCCCGTCAAACAAAATAACTTCGTATCACAAGATGCAGGGAACTTAATAATTTTAATTAATGACAGTTGACCTATACAATATATGCAAAATCCCCGGTGGGAATACGTGTGACGATTTGTGAATCCTTGCTAATCAACAAGACATCCTTATTTCGAGTCTCGATCGGGAGAGTTCTCTTCAAAACTTGGAAAGCTATCGTCAGAATGTTTAAAAATACACATGCGTTTATGTACATAATACATTATATGATGTTTTTGATACGGAATGGGTAGTTTATGGTGTTCTTAACGTGATAAAATGACACGAAAACCACACAAATGCTTGATGCATGGAATGCAATGAAATGGGTCTTTCAGTGTTGTTTTCTTAGCAGATTAGAAATGACCAGTAAGAATCTGGAATTTTTTGGAACGAAGTTCTTTTACGCGGCTTACAGTAGAGTGAACTGGCAGAAATCGTCAGGCAAGAAAAAAGCGTTATGCCCCCTCCAGGCGACCTTTCCCTCTCTTTCTCTTTTTTAGTGGGTTTTGCAGTATTGGGATGGCGTGGTGCTATCGGCCTGGTCTGGGTTGTGACAGTTCCCGAGTTCGGGCCTCGGCGGTGCTGTCAGGTTTATTGGGTGGTTGCCTGGTATTCTTGTCTTTGGGCACTGGTTATTTTGTTTGCTATTGTTTTAATTCACACGGGATTTATATTGTGTCATTATTGCAATTCTATAATGGAAAGTCGAGAAACAGAAACTGCGGTTGAATGTGTGTGTGTTCGTGCGAGTATCGAGATTCGATCAGCAAGCATTGTGCGCGGTCAGCTGTATGTTCAACGTCAAACGTCCTATTACATCATGAAATAGACATTGCTGGCGACGGTAACTGCCTTTTTTCATCTCTCATATGAATTTTACATCTTCAAATATCTGCATCAGTCCTTCGACAGCAACTTTATAATTCATCCTACTTAAATGCTTGTCAAAATCCAATTAGTGCAAGAAGTATATTAAGTAGTGAATTTGAATACGACGATTTAGATTGTTTATTCATATTTTCAAGAACATACAATCAAAATATATGCGTTCACTTTCATTATTTTAATAATAATACAAAAAGAGAAGTTGTTCGTTTTTGTTATTTCAAAAACACACTAATATAATCAATAGAAATCTACATATTAAATCACGTTTAGAGTTGAAAAAATAACGTAAGGAACATCGTTCCTGACGGGGGGTCCCACGACCGCACAATTTTTTTTTATACCTATTTATATTGATGAAAATGTCAATTGACGACTTCCAGTCAGAATCTTTTTAAAGTTTCTTTAGCTATTTCATTATAATGAAACAATAGACCATGTTAATAATGCTATATTTCGGACAGAAATGATCAGCAGTGTCTGTATCGGGAGACAAAATACGTAAGGGCTGTTAGAGAAATTTCTAATTTTTCACTTGAGTTTGTTGTAGTACTGAATATAAAGTAATGTTTAGCAGCTTTATAAACCCAAATAAGTTTTTTTTTTTGTGCAAACAATTAATCATTAACTGTTCAAGGAAAAAAAATTTGCTTTATATGAAAAGCAATTACATTTAAATATGCCTTGATATTCGGACAGCGTGCGATGTTTAGTAAAACACTTCAAGCGATGTTTGTCTGGACATTTAATCAAAACTATTTCACTGTTTGCATATGAATGAGCTTATAAGATTCACCCATTGCATATCTAATTTTCGTCTATCTATTTTTATCTACCACTTTATGTGTATGCACTATGTAGCTAAAATTATCCGGACACCTACTGGTCTTACCTCGAAGAACACAGAGGCGATGTTCCTCAGGCAGCCGGTCCTCCGTTTGCTTACACTCTCGGCTGTAGTCATCGTAGTAAATTGAGTGAACAGCATTTAGAATTTTTTTTCTGTCCTGCTAGAGATTGGCCAATAGTTCTGAATAATAGTATGTCGAATGTATCTGCACAGCAATCAAGATTCATGTTCACTCTAAAGATGGTCTTTGTGGTTGATTTTTCGAATGACCAGTTAACCCTTTGATGGGCGCCGTTTGCATAGTGTAAATGCCTAAATCTAGTGTTTTTTCCCTTGCATTCAATGTACTCCAGTTAAATGAGCAGAAAAATGGTTAGTACTGCCATCTGTTATCAGTTTAAAGAAGTAAAAACATTTTGAAACTTTCAATTGGAAAATTTGTCACGATTATTTACGTTAAAAAAATCGGGGAAAAAATATGCACCATACAAACGGTGAAGGTTGTTGCCCCTGAAAGAGTTAAGCTGATCATGTCTTGACACTAAGACACTGAGTCCCGCTCGGTGAAATGACCCCGCCATTTATGTGTGTGCGTGTGCATGTATTTGTTTGTTTGTCTGTATGTTTGTTTGTTTGTTTGTTTTCGTTCATGCTATGCTCACAAATCTGGAGTTAGCTGCTTGGACGTCTTTCAGAGCAATTGTTCACGGTTTTTTGGGGTATCAAAAAAAACGCTTCAATAGTGACTGGTCAACTGGACAACTACAAGAATATGAGTTGTAAAATGTCACTAAAAATTCCTTTTTTACACTCCCACCTAAACTTTTTTTCCAGAAAACTTGAATGATGTGAATGATGGAAAATTTTCACGAAGACATCCTTATTATGAAACATCGTTATCAAGGACGCTGAGAGCCTGCAACGATGCGCGATTACTTTTGATTTCTGTTTAGGGAGAATCATCAGACATATTACAAAAGGAAAGCACAGTCATCAAGAAAGACATCTTCCTGTTTAGAAAAATAACATTATTAATATTAACATTATGGGATATTGTGCAACAGTTTCATGTTCGTATTAGTTCGTAGTTCTTTGTTAAGTAATAAAAAAAACATTTATTCTGATGAATATTTTTTTTTTGTATTGCAAAGGGTCAATTTTTGTCAAATATTTCATTGTTCACTTTACGTAACTGCTGAGTATCTAATAAATGTGACGTGATAGAAGAATCTGATTATTCCACCGAATTCAGCACCCTAAAGTTAGTTTAATTCACCCCTTTACAAGCCATATGCAGAAAAAAAGAGTTAAAATGTGTTGAGTAGTGTTATCTGCGCTGTTTTGATAAAATGGTTATTTAATTTTTAAAAATACCCCTGCATGAACGGATATGTTTCTAGATCATCATCACTGAGATTTAAGCGTATTCTTAACAATTAATTATGTATTAGAAATAATGTACGCTGGTTAATCTGCGCATTTATCATTTACATGAAGTTGAGTAAATCAATTCAGTTCCTTTTTTTCTGAATAAATAATGTAATGAATAAATTTAATTAAACAAAAACAATTAAAAACAAAACAAGAACCTCCATTATTTATCTAGACAGTGTTCTCGACCGTTTCTGACACAAAATTTTTTATTCTCAATTAAAGAACATACCATACTTCATAAATTTTAATTGGATAAAAAAAAATAATGATCACCATCTATCGGATGTTCTAATTTGCTGAAGGAAAAAGTTTACTTCCCATATTATGTTATTAAATTCTTGTTGCCATCAATTTTAATTAAGTGTTGTATAAAAATTAAACGACAGCAGGTAAGGAGATGTCTTTATCAAAAAAAAAAGTGCGAATAATTATTTTTTTGATATTTATTAATCAGTATATTTCTCTCAGTGCTTTTTTTCTTTTTTTGCAAAGTTACTGGAATGCATTCGGCGTTTTAATTACTCTTTTTTTTTGCTGCTGTGATTTGTAAAATAATCGGTTGCTGCATCCTGTATGACTGAGAATTAAAAATTACCACTTGTTATGAATGAAATATGGAAACAATTTACTACTTTTAAAAGATTTCAGAACATACCTCGAGGATTTAAGACATACCTAATTATGTGCAATACTACTTGAAAGAAGCAGTTACGTTAGATAATCTGATTAAATTAAACATTAAAGTATTCCTGTCTGTTAATTAGATTTATTAATTTTACGTAAAGTGAATTTTTTTCTTCCTAAAGGCCCTTGCATTTCATATTTAAGAAAAATCTTTTCTACTCACATTTTTTATGAGATTTTCGCATTTTACTGTACGCAAACACTCAAACATACGTGTATAGAGACAAAAAGATATAGGTCATGCATATACACATGCATACGAATGTCCTGCAAATTTTCACACTAGAACAAGATAATCAGGTATAATTAATAAGCTTGTTTGATGTATATTTCCATATTTTCATCCCGTTTTCACGAAATTATGTTTAATTTTCTTTAAGAAAATTTAAAAGAGCTGTGGAATTTTTTTTTGTATTGCGCTGTTTCTTTAAAGTTGTGACCAGTAATCAGAAAGTTTTTATATACTTGAAATTTCGCGCACAGTTTCGTTTCGTGTAGATTGTAGAAATTGAAGTACTGAAAGTTTCACTGCCGTCAAAATTCTACCACGTTTGCCATAAGCTTCTGATGGCATAAGTAATGCAACTGACTGTTTTGAAAGAGAGAAAAAAAGAAATAATACTAAGTTTTATATTTATTTAAAGCCGTCTCCAAGATAATTAAGTTTAACATCCATAAAGTAGCTAAAAATCTGTGCTCATAAAACAGACATGTAGCAAGTGTACCTTTGTTGTCAGTTCATTGATTAACAATGACTTTAATTTTCACTGATACATTTGTGATTACAGTGTAAATAGTGTCCAAAATCGTAGTTTTGAGAAAAACGGAATTGGAAAAAAGACAGGCTTTTATAAAGTCAGTTTTTAAAGTTTATTTTTTAATATTTTTTTACAATAAATTTTTCTAATTTTATTTTTGTTGAGTAAAGAGTGTTAAGTCCTTGATTGGGACATAACCCCTTTAACACTAACATGTTTATGTTTCGTTTCACAGATCCCAAATTTTCCCTGATGAATAAAAATATTTAGGAGTGGAATTGGACTTAGCTCTCTCTTCCCTGCAGTAGCCTTTGATTTTTCAAACATTCCTGGTTTGATAACACATTTTAGCCAGTTTTGGACTTAACACCCTTGTCACAGCAAACACAGATATGAAACTGATTTATTTTTATCAGGATGAACTTTAAATTTAAAATTAATTCGTTAAATTTATTTAAATGATTTGATTTTAAAAGTCAGTAATTTATAAGCGTTTCAGAAACACTTCGCCTGAAAGTTTCTTTTATTAAGAGATTAAACTAATGGTCTTTAAGTAGACATCTAGGTAAAAATTGCAAGCATCAAAATTTTCCTTCGAAGTGAACATATTAATGTAAAGAACACATATTTGTGTAAATGTGTGTGATTAAACAATGAATACGACTGCATTTTGACTGCTTATGGGCAGCTTGTTCTTTTATCCCCCCATTTCGCTTGCATAGATATGGAATAAAGAATGAAATGTGAGTGCTAGCAAACATCATCCTTAACGCTGACTGGAAATCACTGAAGAGACACCATATCCATTGTTTTCCCTTTATCCATGCCCCACCCAAGACAAAGGATATTGTACTTCTTTTCTCTCCCCAATAAGCTGGAGGAGATTCCCTCCCATATAGATTCGCCGTAACCGTGACGAAAAGGCGTCGTATATATGTTTCTTTTATGCGTTCCGGTGCATTTGCTTTTAGCGTAGGGTTTGGACACGCAATTTTTATCAGGAAACATCCAGAGAATGGATAGTTTCCGTTGCGGTTATTGGTATACATTGTGTTCAAAGAGAATACATTGGAATCGATAGCTAATTTTTTTTTATAGTTATTTATAGACTGTATTGTTCTTAGATTAGATACTGTACTTTGGGTAATGATCCAAGTGAAGGATATAATCTGATATTTTTAGTATGCGGAGAATTTAATGGGAAAATTTCTAGTTTTAATAGAAATTAATAATTTTTTTAAGAATATGAGCTTCTAGAATTAGTATAGTGACTGAATAAATGGCAGGCATTTTGTTAAAAACTTTAATTTTATGCACGTTGCATTAGCAGATATGGTTTTTTTTTTTTTCATTGGCAACTTAGCATGGTGCGGTCAGTGAAAGCTGGGGAAAACCAAAAATTTTATGAGTGAATTATTTTGCTCTTTTATTGGCAATGAGTCTATATGTCTCTAGCCCCTCACTCACACTAGTCTAATATATATATTTTTTTAATACCTCCAAATACTTTCCAAATACTCTCCTCCAAATACATCTCGTCGGTGGACAAGTTTTTGTGTTTCTGAGTAACATATTGACAATCTACTCAAACTGCCTCCCTCTGCTTCTTTTTTGTTAGATGGTAAACGTCAACACTGTGGTTACCGGTTTCATTACGCCATGAAACTGGTAAACCGGTAATCCTGTTTACCGGAGAGTTGAAAAGGGTAAACAGGATCTTTTCGGGGTGGGGTGAAGGGTTGACTGCTTCCTATAAGAAACTTACCTTGGGTTGTTTATTTTCTTTGGGTCAAGAATGTCCTTTGGGGACGATCGGATTTGCTAGGTTTTTCCTTTTCCGCTCTAATCGTTTCAGCATGGGTCAAGAAGACTAACTGGGGAATGAATTAATGAATTCTACAAATACTTGGGGAACCAATCATAAAAGACTGTTTCATTGGCTTTCCGAAGTCATTCATTGCTTACACTGTTTTTATCCAACTTGGCAACCTTTCGACATTCGCTCATTGAACAACGCAAACTTTTTGGTTTCTTGTAAAGGTAGCGCCTTATAGGTGAACCATCCTTTCTCAAGCTAATGAGACACCATAACATTGTTCATTTTAAGTAAATAAAAGCGACAGAAACGCCTCCTAACATGATAAAATCTGTACGAAGTTTGACAAATAAGTAATTTAGAATATCTAGCCTTAGAGTATATAGATTTATTCATTTGCGTAGGTAGGTTTCAGAGGCTGGTACTACCTATTAATTTCTAATCTATCCTCTTTTTTTAACAAACATATTTTGGACTAAAAATAGGGAATAACAACTTAAAATCCAAAATATAAAGTATGAATGGTAGGGTACTTCTAATGACTGCATACCGTAATTGGCCATTGTCTTCGTGAATGAACCATATAATAAGTTTAACTATACCTGTCAAATTTTGAAGTAGTTGATTTTTAAAGAAGAATTTCTGTAGTAAACTTTTAGAAGCTGTGATCAAATTTTATCGCTCTCGAAAAGTTCTTTTTAACTAGGAGTAATATTATCTTTTGTATAAATTATATTTAATACCTTAACGTCATTAATATCAAATATTCCCGTACAAAAGATTAAGAATATTTTTCTATCAATAAAAATATGCATATTGAATTGAAATTTTCCAAAGTTGAATAACTTTAGACTAATTTCAGGTCAATATATCTAATAACGTGACTCGCATATTATAATGCACATAATTCAGTAATTACCGAGCGCGGGCTTAAATACCTGCATGTCGCAGGAACTGAATAGATTTATCCTACTCCCCGTAATATATAGGATAAAGGTATGCATTATAAATCTCTTTAAATTGATCCTGTTTACTGGGCTTTGGATTCTAATATATAGTTATTAATGGACTCTTATATAGGCTTTATCACACATATCTATATCTCTAAATGACTAGATTGAATCTATCATGTATGTTAGATATATTCATTACGTACTTGGAAGTGATTAATTTTTGTTATTTGAAAACGCATATAGTTGAAAATTCTGTATAAATATTAATGAGAAGAGCAAAAAAATTTGTTGCAGGTTTAAATGCTAGATTATTCATTAGGGAAAAACAGAATGACTTATAGAATCAGTCATTTCACGATCGTACGACTATGAGATTCAATTGAACAAATACTACATGTAAACTAAATGAAGTCCGTTCCACCTCATATTCTCACATTTTTCAACTTATCTTTATTTAAAGTTCAAATGGCTACAGATTTGAATGCCGGATTATTCATTAGGAAAAATAAAACGTTATGAGCTATAGAATCAATCGTTTTACAATCTCCCGTAAGGAGATTCACTTGAATCAATATGCGATGGAAAATAAATAAACCCTATTCTACCTCATAATCTCACCTTTATGAAGCTCTCTTTACTTAAAATACAAATGCCTAGTCTAGGAATCAAACTTGGAAACCTCCAGACAAATGTGCTGACTATTACTTTAGTAAGTCATGTCGGAGTGTTTTTTTACTTGCCCTAATAGTATACAGTAGCTATATAATATAAAAACACTGTTACTATATAGTAAACCTACTATAATAGCTTGCTTTTATAGTAGTGTATAAAAATATGTAAACAATGTTAAACAATACCCCGAGTGTAGGTGAATTTAAACAAAATTTTTTTCTTCTTTTTTAAAGAATTACATTTTACCAACCTATTCCTATCCTTAAGTTTTTGCATTATTTACATATGATTTAACACAATATTATCACTAAATTTTTTATTATCATTCTTTTCATATGAACTATTATAAATTTCTGGGAGTTAAATTAATCGTTTAAAAAGGATGTGTGTTAGGAGATCATGATGCCGCTTATAATCGAACAGGATCTAATACTTGTTGTTTAGGCTATAATAGGACATTCATGTAAGTTATTCATGTATAAGCCTTTGAAAATAATAAATATATTGTCGTTTTATAATTCCATATATTTTCTTTTTACATAGGAAAATATTTAGAGCTATACATTTTCATTTCGTGGAAACTATATAGAACCGTATATTTTCCTTTTATATAGGGAAAATATATAGAACTGTTTATTAAAAATTTTTGTTGCCATATTCACTAATTTATTGATGAAAAATGGCTTTGAAGGTGTGCAATTTAACTGTGTCACCTGACTTTTTTAAAAAATATATTGTATTCCTTGATTAGGATAATATGTGTTTTTCATTTAAGGTTAAAAATAATAGAAAATTTTTTAAAAAATTTATTTTTTCTTTCATTATAGCCCTTTGAAATTGAAGCTCAATGTTATATGTGACCGTTTCTGAATCCACCCAATCATACCTTTGATCTTCTAGGATCGTATATCTAGGATACTCCATCTAGGATCATCTTTTATCCACCCACTCATATATATAAAAGTACAAAATAAATATTCTCTGAATAATGAATGAGTCTCAGGTTATTGAAAAGTCTCAGGTTATCGATTAAACACATATAAATTGCCAACTTATGTGACATACGCAATCTAAGATAATAAAGAAAAAAAAGGAAAAGGAAAAAAAATCTAGTGATTTAATGTTTATGGCATCAGTTGTAGTTATAAAAATTCCACTCCAAGGTCTATGCTTGGCTAAAGAATGAATTATGAACTGAATTTTTCACAATTTTTGGTAGACAATCTGTTGCTTATGCGAGTTAATGTTTATCTTGTCACTTGCGTGAAATTTGGGAATTTTCGTACTCTCAATTATTAATTTTGCGAACAATGAACAGTAAGTACCACAAGATCTTAGCAAGTATTTTCACGATTCCCTTCCTAACAGTTTTTTTTTCCGAGTCAAAATGCTCTAAGCAAACTACATTGACTTCTTCTTCTAAGGATTGTTTGAAAGCTGAAATTCATAATCTTTAAGTGTACTCAGCAGCCTTAGAGTTGGGTTTCACCCTTGTAATGGGCTGCTCACTAAAGCACAGTTGAAAATTGCGCTGAAAGGAAAATAATTCAACAAGCGGAATTTCTCTAAATTTTTACTGGTAACTGACAAAGTGCAGTTACCCACCCCACAACGGAAAGAACTATTGTTAGGGGTACTTAAATTTCGCAAAAAAATTACAAAATATGAAATTTCGTATTTATTTGCAATATATATATATATATATATATATATATAAGAATAAGATGAAAGAGAAAACCAGTAATAGCTCTAAAGCTTCTTGAAGCCAGGAACATCCAACATGTAAAGAAAAGTATGAATAAGGTTTTTGACAGCATTTCTTCATCAGCGGTGTCAATACTGTCTAAAAACCAATGGATTGCTTCTGATGAGTATGATCTATTAAATAAACACACTCAGACACCGTACAATCCATTATTAACAGAAGAATTGAATAATAAATGAATTAAGTTTGAATAAAAGTACTTAACCAAAGAACACGAAGCCTGGCTCTAGTCAGAGTGGAAGTTAAGAACTTGTAACCGCAAGATGACTGACGTCATAAAACTTGCAACCATTGAGGTAGTGGATACTCAGTTACAGACTTACTTAGGTTACCCTATTTTAAGACTATTATTCCTTTATTTATTTAGTTTTTATTATTGTTACTACTATGAGTTAATTTTATTTTTATTTTATTTTACTTATGATTTTTATTTTTGTTTTTAGTAGTTATTATTTTTATTTTAACCTATTGTTATGTTTAACTTATTAATGCAACCGAACAAACTATTCATTAAAACAAAAACAACCAATTATGTTTTTGGATAGACTTACTGGGTAATTATTACGAGTTAGCACAGCTTTCAAGTCTATAATATGCTTATTCCTATTGTCTTTAGAACATAGCCTATTTATACGAACTAACTGATTTACAATAATGTTATTAAAAACAGATTTATGTAAACAGGTTAGATAATTTTGAAATTTAACAATATTAAAATTATATTCAGATTTTATGTCGTATAAGTCAAAAGTAAATTTATTGTTAGTACTTAATTTAATATTAATATCTAGAAAGTTTACATTAATATTATCATGGCTACTTTTAATTAGTTCCAAATTAGGAGGGTAAAAATTTAAGTCTATAGGGTTATTACTTTTATTAATTACTATTATATAATCTATATATCTAAATATATTGTAATTGCTATTTTATATATTATTAATTTCAAAATAATATAAGTATAAATTAGCTAGCATACTTGAAGCATTACCACCTTGTGGTACACCTTTGGACTGTAAGTATATACTATTATTATGAACTATGTAATTATGTTTAGTTACTAATTCTAGGAGCCTATTGAAACGAGTTAGTTTAATTTCGTTGTTTAAGTATTGAATATTATTTTGTATATTTGAATATTATTGAATATTATATATATATATATATATATATATATATATATATATATATATATATATATATATATATATATATATATATATATATATATAAATTCAAAAATTTCTCATTTCTTTAGAAAAAAATCACAATTTTACTTGCTTGGTTAGGTAAGTATCAACATTCTTAATTAAAAGCTAACACTGTAGTAATCTCCACATTCTCTTCCTTAAGTCTTTAGCAATAAGTAATAAGCAAATTTGAGAGTGAGATCTCTCGGTTAAAGACCGCGGATGGTCTTAGATGAGCAATAATGTTAATAAATAGTCACTATTATCACTTAATTTCGCTTAAAAAACCGTTTATCCCCGAGTTTTCACCGAAAAGTAGTAAAAGAATAATTTTCGCATTTATTCCGTCATATCGGCAAATTTCTCATTTATTCGCATCTATTTCGTAAATACGAAAATTACGTATCCCTAACTATTGTTGATCCCGAACTACGGTACTAAATTCAGGTTTTTAATTTTTGGATCATATTCATAGTCCTACAGTAGGAGTAAGAACTAAATTGTTTTAAAGCGTTTTTCTATACACAGTCATACGTTTTGCGCGATTTATCAAATTTCTGCGCATGCTGCTTTGGCGAAAATTTAAAATGACTCCAACGGAGAATTTTTATTCCTATCGTAGTAAGGCGGTCGTGAGGCTTTTCTGCTGAGTTAAAAACTTTTTCTAGAATATTTTTGACATCGTAGTGTTATACATCAGTTCTTATGTCTTCCAAATTCAAGTAACTAATTTTTTTGTCAAATCTGAATTATATCTACAATGTATAAAACTAGGACTAACCTCTCACAAACTTATATTATGAATGCTTGCTTATAAAGATCTTCACTGATGAAACAGCCAAATAAATATAAACTATTCACTTACAAGGACTATAATTTCCTGTGAATAGTAAATCACAGTTTTCCCTCTGCGGGAGAGTATTATAAAACATCTGTCTCTCCACAATTCTCTTTATCTGACACGAACCATAAGCTATCTCCGTTAAGAGAAATAAGGTAGAGAAGACTTATGTTAGAACCATGATGTAACTGTGATAGAACAGGATCTCTAATGCTCGCTCTTTAGTGCATTACACAAGAGTCATTTTTCGCACCGGAATGAATACACGGCGTTTAGGAAAATGACACTTAGAGATAAGATAGAATCATTTAGTTGAGAAAAATGATTTTATCAGAACACCCGCTAAACTAATGATAAGAAAGAGAGTACCATATATTTTCCGTGCAGAAAAGTTTTAAAGCTCGATAAAGTATCAAAAGTAATACGATGTAGGATCTTTCAGTGATTAGAAATCAATGCAAAGTAAATAATTATATAAATAAGTCAATTTGCTTTAATTTTTCTTTGTTATTTATTTAAAGGTTATAAATGAATTTTTAAACAAACTACCTTAACACATTACGCCCACTCCTTTCAACAACGTCATATTTCAAAAAGCGTGATTTTTCAGGGGGGATTTTAAAGTTTAAAAGTAGAATAAAAATATGTTAAAAATAAATATCAATTCTGCTCTCTAGCGGATAAATATTGAGAGGTGAGATATAGCGATCTTTCAGGGAATTCTGAAAACAGGCATAACTAAAAAACGCCAATTTATGAGATATGACGTTGTTCAAAGGAGTCGGCGATTATACATACTTTTAGTTTGTGCGGTGATTATAATGTTCTCGTTCTTGAAAATTATAAATAAATTATTCTAATTTTACTTAATAGTCATTATAAATAATTTGATTCTAACTATTCATTACTGCTGTCTGTTGTAGAAAATATGTATTACAAGTTGCATGCAAACAGAAAAGTCAATATTTTTTTTAAAGTCTCTCTGTTCCTCTGAATTTTACCTTGGGGACAATAGAAGGGCTGGTGTAGGTGTACTATATTTTAGGATGCAAAATATACTTTTATGTACTTGAGCATTAACTTGGTTTTTGTTGGTTTACAGTCAAGTTAATATGATGTATGTGTATCGTAACCGTTTACAGTTTGTAGAGTTATACATCAAAATTGTCATTTGACATAATTTTTTTACGCTTTAATAATTACCTTAACAACGTTTCAACAATTATCTTTAAATCATTTTAATTATTATCTGTATCGTGTCTTTTCTATCCTCTAATCATAAACTACACTGAGAAAGAAATAGTTTTTTTAAAAACACGATCAATAGTGATAGTTTTTAATCTAATTTTTTGTAATTTGTATTGTGCAAGGGGATTATTTTATAGTGAGGTTAAATTAGAGTAGAAAATATGTAAAAAATATCACCCAAGGAAAAGATGAAATAACTGTATATGTATATATATATATATATATATATATATATATATATATATATATATATATGTGTGTGTGTGTGTGTGTGTGTGTGTGTATGTGTGTATATATATATATATATATATATATATATATATATATATATATATATATATATATATATATATATATATATATATATATATATATGAAAGGAAAAACATAAAACTAAAATATAGAGAGGCTTTTGTTAGGAAAAAAGGGGAATTTATAATCAAAAATTATTAACTCACGAAAGTTCGCCATAAAAGAAGAAGGGTTGTTAATAGCAAAAAATAGCAATAGGGGGCGCCACTAGACGGGTGCTGCTCAGAAAAGAGACATTTTTCGGCAGGAGCAAGTTACATAAAGAGTTACATAAGAGAAATATGGAGAATATTCCATGATGAATCAGCGGAAAGATTGGGCGGGAGTGTAACAAAGAAAATCTAGTTAGTCGGCACTTAAGTTTGAGAGAGGTAACACGTACGTCTTCATGAGAGATTTCAAATGGGGTGGAACTTTGTCGGAGCTCTGGACAAAACGTAAGGGAATAAAAACCAGTTACTGGAACTATGTCGTGTATATTCATTGCAGTGCCCGATTGCTTTTCATTAATTAATAACCCATGACAACGAACTCTGTCATATATATAATATTAAACCTTGAAGTAATTTAAAAGAAACTTTCTACTTATGTTTTATGGTAAATTTTCGATATTGCTCGATTTGAATTTCAAAGCAAAAACTGCTGTCTTCGTTAGGTTCTTTATTATCTACCTTAGCATATCGAGAGAACACAGTAAGCGAATGAAGGCAATCTGATCCTCACAAAGAAGGCAGTTTTTCGTACAGAAATTCGAATCGAACTTTTTCCTTTACTGTTTACTATAGTGAAATATTTAGGTTTTTTTATTCCGTGATCTTAAGGTTTTTGCTATTATCTTCTGTTATAATGCTTCGGGGAAATCGGAACATGCCTCTTTACCGAAAAAAATAATAATGAAACAGACGACTGAAGAGTTAAAAATATCTTTCTTTTAACATTCTGTATCTTTGTTTTTCCTTCATTTATGCATCAAATATCTTCCTTTGAAAACTTTTTCCAGTTTTCGATTTGTAGTTTCAAATCGGGAACTACATATGAGAAATTTTAGAGTGCTCGAAGTGCTCCATGTTAATACGTTTCTTGTAGAAATGTGCAGTAAAAATGCTCCCCCCATCCCTTTCTCCATACGCTTCCTCTCTCTATATATATTTTCTTCCGAATAGTGATTGAGATCCAATCGCTGGGCGCAGGACTCCATATCCATTATTTTCCCGTAATGTTCTTCCAGTGTCCTCCTCGAGGAACTGATATTGCAGCTATTTTTCGTCCATGATGCACGTGTAAGTACGACGTACAGCGTTTCTGATGGAACTCCGTTGAACAACGCCATAAATATTTCTTCGCTGTACAGTTATGGCAGCGTGTTTTACTGCTTTAATAATTGAAAAGTGACTCCCCGTATAGGGAAAGTTATGATATGATGATGTAGAAGGTAAATAAAAAGAAAATAAAGAAGATAAATAAAATGTATATTGTCGGCGATATTATGCGAAGAAGAATATAGTTGTCTTATTTTTAAGATGTCCGTGAGATACCTTTTTGATAAAACGTGTAAATGAAAGATGATTTCTTTATCCCTCGTGAAATAAGAACTTGAAAATCGACAGCAGAAGTAAGATTTTAAAGGCTCCAAAGCGTAAAGTAATTTAAAATCTCGAGTGTCTCTTATTACTATAGCATACTTTTATTTTTCGGGGCACATCAGATTTTTAAAATTAAACTTTAAAAGGGAAAAATAATATTTTTACTATGTTGAGCAACTTGTACGGAATACTGAAGATATAAATAAAACACAAGTCTGTTTAACGAAAAGAAATTTATCAAACAACAAGTTGATTTTTACTCGCTTGTATTTCAAAAGACATAAAAGGAGGCATAGGAAGAAATAAACAACATTTTCAATACATAGTCTAGCCAAATTTTGCTCTTTATTAAGTTTCCATTCAGGCTGCTCTTAGACAGCATTTGCATACTATTATATGTCGGTCTACTGCTTGAAAGAGTCACCCTACTAAATTTTAGAATATATAACATGTAAAAAATACTTTGGTAGGACATATTTTACGCCGTGTTGGCTATTTATAAAGGACGATATATATTTTCCTATTGCATATGCATTATATATATAGTTTAATGGTTTTTGTATTTGAATCGGTTTTTAGTTATGATCGATTGCAGTTTCCTCTGTGTTCCCCATATTTTTTCATACAAAGTTATTGGATTTTGACTTCATTAGATACTTTGTTACCATCATTTGTTCTGTGTTTTCCTAAATTTCTGTCTTATTTCTGGCTCTAAAACTGTCTCTGTACGTTATATATATATACATATATAATGTACACGTATATATTATATATATCACGTATCACGTATATATTATATATATATATATATATATATATATATATATATATATATATATATATATATATCACATGGGCTCGGTTGTTCGTCGACAAAGGTACAGTCGGGAAGCACCTGACTATGTTATCATCTGTTGACGAAACCATCACCAGATGTTTTTCGCGCGTGAAAAGTGCAGCGCATTTACAGATAACAAAGCATTATATTAGGGAGTATAGCCGTCTGCAGCGAGCGCGCCTGTTTTGGGGTTGAGAGTTTTAGGGAAATAGCGATTTAGCTGGGTTGAGTGCGTTTTTACTTAATGTTAATTAATAAAGTTTTTTATGTGTATTAAGTCCTAGTTCTTTGCCACACGCCTAGTTTGTTGACTGCTTTTAGATTATTTAATTAGATAAAGGTTACGTGGTGTAAGCACCTTAATACACACACACACACACACACACATATATATATATATATATATATATATACACACATACATGCACACACACAGCGAAACCTTTCTATGGTTGCCAATCATGATTTCGAAAATAGTAGCTGTCTTGAGGGGTGGCTGAATAATAGGGGTAAATTTCTACATGGCGGCCAGTAATGGTTCCGAAAAAAATGGCTGTTTTTTGCGGAGTAGCTGGCTAGAGAAGTTGTATAATTATATATATATATATATATATATATATATATATATATATATATATATATATATATATATATATATATATATATATCATAATTTCTCGCGAGTGGTTCGTTCTTTGGACAATTCTCAGCATTTTAATGTTCTCAATTTATATTTTTCTTATTTTTTCGTAGTTTCGTATGTGGTCTCAATTGACCAAAATACAAATTCGTTTTCGAAACGGTAAATCGAATGATTTTTTAATGTCCCTACGCCTGTTATCTGAGTTGATATTAGACTTAAATTTGTAAATGTGAAAAGGTGGGGCTCTCTTTTTTCAGAAACCAGATGTTTTCTGTTATCAAAAGATTGCATTAAATCCAAGAGTTTCAAATATCTTAATATGTTTAAGATATTTTAATCTGTCTATGTGAAAAATTTCATGACTGACACGTCGGCATACATAGGACGAGAATCCTCCACAGTTAAGGATATGAATTATTAGAAAATTAAAAAAAAAAAAATGAATGAATAAAAATAGTTTATCTAACAAGATCATTAAAAAAAAAGATCTAAACTAAGCGGGGGGGGGGGAATTCCTCACAATACTTTATTATTAAGCCCTCGTGTAGCTTATTCTGTCTAAGATCTTAAGTAATTTTATAATTAATAGCAGTTCTTACCATTATTAATTTCTAAGTAAGTAACAGCATTCCAGTTTTTAGTTAAAAATTAATTAGAAATTTAATATGTCATAGATGAGTGTTGATTTCCCCCTTTCCTTTAAGTATTTAGAGTTTCAAATTGGCAAATTATTTTTATCTTCAATGTTACCATGCCATGCACAGCACCACACATATGCACACACAAAAATTTCCACTCATTTACTTAACCCAATTTGTCAATTTTCGCTTATTCACCTCTCTAAAGGAAAATACATTATACGTATTTTCCTATAAAAACACCTAGCATATTATACATACAGTTTTCATTTGAAGCCCGAGAAATCACTTGTACTCAGGGTATTCAAGCTAATCTATATATATAAAACAGTTCCGTAACTGACTCATTCATTCACTGACTCACATACAACGCACAGACCAAACCGCTGGACCTAAAGGGCTGAAATTTTGCATGGCGATTCTTCTAATAGTGTAGGGGTGCACTATGAAAGATTTTTCAAAAATTCTTCTTAGATTTTTTTAAATTAAATTTTTAAGCTGTTTTCTAAACTTTTTTTACGTTTGCATTTAAAATAATACATTGAGGGTTAAAAAATTTATATCACGAGAAAGATCATAAAAATTCCTTCAAAATGAAATTTTTTTCGAATTTTTACCTCCATTTCCTGATTTTTGGTGAATTTTTAAAGATTAATTTTTAGAATTTAATTTATTAAATGCTGATCACGTGATTTCTTTTTCTGGTTCTTTCAATAAATTTATCGTCACGTGCATAACAACTAAATTGACAAAAAAATATTTTTTCCCTTGCTAATGTGGCAGACGATTGGACATTATTTTGTCTATAAAAATATCCCTTACGATTTTTTTATAAATATATCTATTTTTTTCTACAAAAAAAAAAAAAATCATTTCGACGAAAAAAATCATTTTGAAATTTTCATCACGACGATCAATCATCAATTGATCGTCGTATTTATTATAAATATATATATATACATATATTTATTTTTTTTGGCATTAATTGCATACATTGACCGTTGTATTTAATTTGAATGTACTCCGTAGCGAAGTGCGGGTTTTCAGCTAGTAGAAATATATACAACATTTGTATCAACCTCTCAGAGTATTGAAGTTTATCAATAACAAGATGTCGGATATTCTAGGATGTGCTACGAAATTAGATCTGGAGAACAAATACCGTTATCTACATTTGAATGGCCTTTTGTGTTCCCCCATCTTGAGTATTTGTGGTTATTCAAAACATGGTAAGAATGCCTGCAATCATTCCTATTTATGTTTGGTCGGGAAGCGTGAAAGCAAGTAAAGCAGTAACCATTCGTCTTGGTGCTGTGATTTCGTAACATATACCATAATGCAACAGAACCCCCTCCCCCTCCCGTCCTTTATACGGTTTTATTTGGCTGATATAAATATAGCAGTTGGCACATTTATTTTGCATTTATTGTTCTCTATAAGAGACGTGGACCTGTGGTCTTTGTTTTTTCCATCTCCTTCAGAGAGAGCAAAAGAATATTATGTGCTCTGTTTTATATACAGAAAAAAAACTGTTTATTGTCTCGCGTATTGTCTCGCGTATTCTAGAAATTCAGGAGGCGATAATTAGCTACAATATAAATTTTGTTTTGAAAAGTGCATAATTATATATTTTATTAAACACGAGTTCGCTCAGATTGTATAAAATACTAGCTGAAAACCCGTACTTCGTTACGGAGTACATTCAAATAAAATACAACGGTCAATGTAACGGATATTTTTATAGACAAAATAATGTAGAAGAAAGCATTCAAATTAAATCTAATAGAACATACTACAGAATATAGTACAGTAAATATAGTACAGTTTAAGGAACATATCTTTTACTGCATTTTAATATTTTTTTGCCATAATGTCCAATCGTCTGCCGCATTAGCAAGAAAAAAAATGTTTTTGTCTATTTCATTGTTATACACGTGCCGCAAAATTTAAAAAAAAGAAACCGCGTGATCAGCATTTAATAAATTAAATTCTAAAAATTAATCGTTAAAAATTCACCAAAACTCAGAAAATTGAGGTAAAGATTCGAAAAAGATTTCATTTTAAAGGAATTTTTATGATCTTTCTCGTGATATAAATTTTATAACCCTCGGATTATTATTTTAAATACAAACTTTAAAGAACATCACAAAAACAGTTTAAAAATTTCATTTTTAAAAAAATCTAAGAAGAAATTTTCAAAAATCTCTCTTAGTGCACCCCTACACTATAAGAAGAATCGCCATGCAAAATTTCAGCCCTTTATGTCCAGCGGTTTAGTCTGTGCGTTGTCTGCAGTCTGTCAGTCAGTTACGGAACTGCTTTATATATATAGATTATATGTAATGCTTATCTGATAAGGGGTTGAATAATAATTCACAAGAGCAATACTGATTACCTCAAATTCAATTCTGCTAAAGTATAGTTTATAACTTCTTTCTCATCATCATCATATTTGGCCCTACATCCCACGGTGGGCCAGGGCCTTCAGTTGAAGATTCCTCCAGGACAGCCTATTTCTAGACCAAGTCTGCCAGTTCCTCACTCCAATCACCCTAAAATCTGATTCAACAGAGTCGAGTCACCTTAGTTTTAGCCTTCCTCTTTTCCGACTAGTAAAGGGCCTTGCAACAAAAATCTTCTTTACTGAATTTTTTTCATCCATTCTAGCAATATGAGAGGCCCAGTTCTGTCTTTTAATTTTAAAATTTTAATAATATCGGTCTCTTTGAAAAATCTATAGATTTCTTAATTAAAACGTCTCCGCCATAGGCCATTTTCTTTGACGACACCAAGGATGCTTCTGAGAACCCTCTCTCGAAGGAACTTCTTTCTCACCTTGTAGATAATTTACTCCTAATCTGAGAATAAGGAAAATATTTAAATAGGGCTCGATTTTTTATTATTTCATTTTTCTCTTCATTGGAGGATAATAATGAAGTTTTGTAAATTAAGGTTTTTAATGTGATAAGTAATCAGCAAATACTTTTTATCAATTAATAATCTATAATACTTTTCAAGAAAAAAAATGTCTATCTTTTATTGTTAAAGACTGTAATAAGAAGCAAAAATAAAATTATCTGCAGCACCAGGGAATTGCGATTGAGAAACAGTAAAGATAGTGCTGGCTAATTTATTAATGCCTTTTTTGCTGTTGGAAGAAGCACGTATAACATGTATATTTTCAGTAAGAAATTTTCCATTAAGTTTCATTTAGTTTGAGATCCTGAAAATTGTTGGTATCTTACACGTAAAGGATGGTTTTCACATGGTCTTCAATGATATCATCTATTATAAATGTTTGTCTTTTATACTCGCATAAAGGACCTCTCATATAATCTAAATACAGATTCTTTTGAACTGTAATGTAAAACTTAGCTCTTAACCCCAGATATCTAGATCATATGATACTCGAATAATAATAAAAATTTTTGAACAGAATTACCTGTTTCTAATTCTTGAAGACGCATTCCCCCCAAAAAAAATAAGTTTTCCTAGCTCTCGATTCTAATATGTATGTTTAATTTTCACCAGTTTTGATTTTTAAAAAAATCGCTTTGAATTCAAGTAAAAATGGTATGTGCGTATTAAAATATTTCGAAACTACTCATTCCCTGTGATGTACTTGAGTCTTTTACTTCTTTGTTAGCGTAACTCCCCGGAATTCCTGCTGGAAAGGCAGCTACTTCTGTTTAGAATACTTGTCTAAAGTCATTTTCGTAAATCAAATGACGCATGCATAAACTATTGGTCTTTGTCACTATTGCTTTAAGCTTTACCTCTCAAAAACATTCCTTTCCTGCAGTATGGAAAGAAGATGCAAAATTTGGTGCTTACGATAGAGCTATTTAGCTGTAACTTTCTCTGTTGGGAGAGAGACCATATCAATGTTCACATGGACGATGACATGATGCAAACGATTTCACAATATAGTTAAGAGGTACAAACCGCTTTGTGTTATAACAAATAAATAATCTTAAAATTATTTGCCATTTAATACGTGAGTTCACAGTACATTTCATTCTTCCAAGATGCTAATTAAGAGCAAAAACCTATGCGAAAGACTCAGATGCAACCATCTGTTGTCATCACTTATTGACAAGCACTATTTTACTTTTCAATATTTTACTTTTTGGTAGGTATTTTACTGAAATCTGAGTGTTAAATGGTATCTAGGAGAAATTGCAAGTTTAATTTGTCATTTTTTGATAATTCGCCCAAAATGATCTTTTTACAAACAGCCATTTTTAAATATTTAACTCGAGTATGCATATATATATATATATATATATATATATATATATATATATATATATATATGTGTGTGTGTGTGTGTGTGTGTAAGTAAGTAAATGTAAGTGTATGTGTGTGTATAAGTATATGGAAAGTAATATAGCTTCATATTGATTGAAGTAAGAAGATTGAATGTCGTTTTTAACTGGAACACTTTCACCCGTAAATAAAACTTAAAACTCCCCCTGGGCAACATTTGCATGCATGTAACCGTCCTTGAATTGAAATGCTTTTAAGTATTTTTGGAACGATTTTGCAGCAGTCAAAAAAATTTGCTGAATTATTCATGTTGTCGATTCTCCTCTACGTGTTATGCATTTAACAGAAAGTATGATTTTTTGTATGTAGAACTAGAGGTTTATTTGAGACATGTTAAGCTTTATGTGCACATACTCCAAAGCATTTATGCTATTTAAATCTAGTAGTTTATATGGTTTATATTAAAGCAGTATTTTGTTGGAGAAAGTCTGAGTATATATACATATTCGTATCACGAAGCATTTTCCATGTATGTTATAAACTTCACAGTCTTATAATTATAATGAAAAAAATATGTTCTATATTTAGACAGGAGACATACGAACTTCCAAAAATAGCTACGTCCGTTATCTTAAGTCGTATTATAAGTCCTTGGGAAGTTTTATGACCAAGTTTCTTTAAACAGAATTTCATCATTAATATGCTGTTTACTTTTTATAGCACACTGAATTTCCTTATATTTTAATCTCAATTTTATTTATTTTTGTTGCAAAGAATGACCGTTTTTCGCTCTCTCAATCCAACTCAAACTCTTGCCTTTACTGATCAATATCACGACTTTCGATTTATAAAGAAGAAATTTTAATTTTTCGATAAATGTTTTTGTTCTAATACAAAGTATTTAGTAATTCTACACAGTTTTAAAAATTACTGTCACACACCCAATTTATTTTCTTCATGTCTAACTTCTCCTAAAAGAGGAGTTGGGAACTTCTCATCAGCATAATGATGCACATCTAAGCTTGCCGATTACTGATTTGTGAGTCTGAGTTGCATTTCCATGCGACAAAGATCTGAAAACTTTTCAGCTTTTTTGGATTATTGTCTTATTCACAGAATGGGGAAAAATAAGTTAGAAAATTAACTTTTTTTGGTATAAACTACCATTGGTTGTCGAGCCTCTACATATTTCTAGTTAAATACTACAAAAACTAACCTTTTAACTCTTTAAAATCTATTTTACTTGCGTATGAAGTTATTGGTAACTGGCATAGCTGAACTATCAAAAATCTATAGTAATTCTTTTTTATCTGCCGATGATGGCCGAACGGCTAGGGAGCTGGCATACTCTTCCAGTCTGTTGGTTCGAGTACCACTGTTAGCATGTACTTTTGTAGTCGCTCAGAATTGTCTTTAAGCAGTAGGTCCCGGTCTAATTATCCCTCGTGTAGAAAAAAAAATCAAGTAGTCTCTTCTAACGAAACTACCGTGGGTTATTAATGTAGGGTTACTTATCGTTGATTATCTCTTTTGTATGTATGTATGTGTTATGTATATGTATGTATCTATATATATATACGTATGTGTGTGTGTATATATATATATATATATATATATATATATATATATATAATATATATATATATATATATGTGTGTGTGTGTGTGTGTGTGTGTGTGTGAAAATTTTGACACATTTTGGTACTTTTCTATTCAACTGTTTACTGCTTGTCCAAGCGATACAGACTGGTTTTGGCGTGCTGCCAAAATTATAACTTGCGATGACCGAAGGTTTTAGCGTCTGAAATTTTGCTTTCCGGACGACCGTTATTGAGGAACGTAATCCTACGTTAAAAAAGAGACCATAGCGCTACCAATTAATTTTTTTTTTAGGTTAATTTTCCTCTTGGAGTGTAACTTACATAAATTAAACTTTAACTTCTATCCACTGATGCTGTATCATACATGTCTTTTTGTGAATATTTTTGGGATTTACCGAATGTATTTCGTCAATTCTATAGTGATAATTTTCATGTGTCTCCATTTCAGTCACAATCACGACCATCAGAAGTTTCCCCACTTCCATTTTTAACCATAACCGATAAAGCCGATGCAAACTGGAATAAACCACCCGTACATTTTACAGGTCTTGTTCGATCTCCGAATTTTCGTTCCATTTCCGACAGTGCGTGTCATTGTAAAATAAGTAGGCTTAGCAGAAGTCCCGGTTAAACCGCACTTGCGCCAGTTCAAAGGTATTTACGGAGTACCGACTGGTGTATCATTTTCTTCCGATTTGTCATTTAGTACACATGAATCATTTCATTCTTTTGGAATTCGACAGATGTAATATCGGGAGAATGACAGCTTTTATGACGGATGCCTCTTTTGTCTAAGTTATTTTGTTAGGAAAAGGACAAAACTTTTGAATAAGAGGTAATGATATATCATGGCCTGCGCGTTCAAATTAATTGCAGAAATATGAAGATGCACATGAAAAGGCTGTTGTGGATTGCAAGAGAATTATTTGATGAAGTGGAAATTGTTATAGATTTTTGGTTTTTGAAAAAAATATATCATTTAAAGAAACAGCGAAGCAAAGTGGATTAAATTCTTCAGGCATTTTAGATATCACAATTCAATACCGAACCTAAGCTAAATTATGGAGTATAGTATCTTCTATAGACCACACTAAATTCCTGTCCTTTAGGATGGGCTAAATTAAGATAACATTTTGCAGAAAGAGGCATAATAACTAAATCAAAAGCTAAATATCTAATTTCAGAGGTACTTTTTTATGAAATAAATATAAACCAGCCGCTGCGCGACCAGCATGGTCGCTTTTTGTTTTATATTTTCTTTTGCGAAACAACTCATCTGAAAGTAATATATGTAAAGAATGTTACCATTACCTGTCATCATAAATATGCTTTAAGGGGCATTCTCTATAAGGCTGATTCTAAAACATTGTAATTTAAAAATGCGAATTTCCATTATTTCTGAACAGAATTGAAGATAAAGACTGACAAATCCAACACCAATGATTTTATAAATTACATCCCTCTCTGTATGTAATTTTTTTCAAAATTAAGATATCTACACTTTATCATTACATCAAATAAGAAATTGTTGGGGAAAATTTTTTTCACTTAAAAAATGGAGTAAAAATTCAGCAAGCACTAAAATATATCGGAGATTACATCACTCTCTGTATGTACTATTGTTCACAATTCAGATATCTACACTTAATCATATCAAATAATAAAATGTTGGGAAAATTTCTTCATCCATAAAATGGAGTAAAAATTCAGCAAGTATTGAAAAAAGTGTAGAAAATTAACTATTCTGGCTGTCGCTTGCTATACCAGCGACAGTTAAGCGTAACCTCGCGAACATTTATGCTCTCTGTTAATGAATTATTTCTTCTTCGCTTTCTTTCTTGAGACTGTTCCCAATTTTCATTTGATCGTGCAGCTTGCTTTCGAGCGTTCCTGATTTCAGTGCGTAAATCCATGTTGATACGCGGTTGTAAATTGCGGACGGCCGCTAATGTTTACATCTGGTAGTGGCAGCCGTTGCCATTCGGAGTGTAGAAATATCGTTGATTTTTGTGCCGCATACCTACGCGTTTTATATATATAGATCTTTGGTAATCTTATTTTTTAATTAAATAAATAAACAAAACGATGAGCCATTCCTCAAAAATGTTCCCGAAAACAACAAATATGGTTGATCGAAATAAGATGATTAATTCCTCAGATATCTTAATTTTACGCTTTAATAAATAACATTATTAATTCATCATTAATTTTTTTTTCCACAGATAAAGTATACGGTAAGTACAGTTATAAAGCCTGTCATTGTTTCATTCATGTGAGAATTTCGCCTGTGAAAGACGAATCGGGAGAACAACGTCCTGCCACGCGGTATATTAATTTTCTAATTACAAGTTTAATGTACATATTTACAATTTATTTACATTATTCTGGCATGATACCGGATCTAAATTAAAGCTTCTCATAGACAGATAAAAAAATACATCTAATTTATACAAAATCAAAAATGCATCTGCCGACGTCGTCGGCATGAATTCGAACGAAGCAGCGTTCGTCCATGTCGGGGGTATTACGTCACATATGTGAATGAGCTCATTCATGTTTAAACATAGAATTCCTTATTCACAATCAGTTTCAATATACTTCAATAATATTCCTGCTTTTTTCTTCTTTTTTCTGTTTTGAAATTTAACATTATACACTTGCATTTTGAAATTAACAATTCCGAGAAATTTGTAAGAAATTAGAAAAAAATGAATACGCATGGAGAATTTTGAAAAAGTCCAGCATTTTTGAAGAATTTTTTGAAAAACATGTCTTATTCTTCCACAAAATATTTATTTGTGAATTTTAAATGAATTCAGTGTAGTAAAAAATGATATTAATTATACTTATGCAGTATATAGAGTAAAGTATTGAATAAAACCTTGCAGCCTGATATTAAAGCATCCGAAAACAATCATAAGACTGCATAATAGAACAAGATTCTATCCTTAGATGAAATATTGCAGAAAGTCTATTTTAGATCTTTATTCCTCTGTTTGTTAGAATGGGCTCAACTTACTAGCTTTATAGAATTGCTATGATAACTTATGATTTGTTAAAAGCTCTCGTTGGCACTTTTCACAACAGTGATGAAGCTTTTCAAAAATATCTTGAATATTTCATGTTACTGGTATATTTGAATTCTGAATTCTATCGAAAAGAACTTTAATTTTACACAATATTGATGAAGTCGCGCTGACGATTTGGGAGCTTTAAAGGGGACTAGGGACTTTCAACGACTGTTTTTCAAATATGCAATACTTTACTCTATATACCGCATAAGTATAATGAATATCATTTTTTTACTACACTGAATTCATTTAAAATTCACAAATAAATATTTTGGGGAAGAATAAGACATGTTTTTCAAAAAATTCTTTAAAAATGCTGGACTTTTTCAAAATTCTCCATGCGTATTAATTTTTTACTAATTTCTTCCAAATTTTTCGGAATTGTTAATTGAGGTGTTTGTCACAAAACTGTGCATAGTTCTTTGAAACCAAATATATTTTTAAAATTTATAGACTTTGAAATAAAGCAAAAAGAGCACAAAAAAAAATAACAGGCAGAATTAAAATATATATATATATATATATATATATATATATATATATATATATATATATGTGTGTGTGTGTGTGTGTGTGTGATAGATAATATTATTAATAATCTTTAATCGTCCTTACCTGAACTTTCTTTCTAAATGTGGTAACCTCCTGACACCTTGGCGAGATGCTCCGCCTTTCCATATACTAACTCTCTCCTTCAATTCCTGGCAACCCCTCTTTGACCTAATTCGATATTCGCGCGCGACGAGAGACACGGGTTGGCTTCGGTGCGAGTAACATGTTGCTGTTTTCATGGAACAAACTTCAGTTGTTCTTGTGATTTTGAATTGCATTTAATTTCGGCCTCGATTGTGTTTCTTCAAGAGATGACCCAATACGGGTTATTTCATATATATATATAAGACTTAGATTCATACAAAAAAATTCGATGTGCAATTATGTTTATATATATATGGTAAACTTACATTTCAAAATTTAAAGTTTTTAAATGATGTGGAATGCGCAAGGACATTTTGAAAAATGCTATCATTTTTGAAAAAAAATTTGAAAAACAGGCATTATTCTGCCAAAAAAATCCTTATTTTCAAATCTAGGGGTCTTCAGTGAAGTAAAAATAATACTAATTACTCTCATTCTGTATATAGATTAAAAATTGCAAATTCAAAAATTCAGGTTGAAGGTCTCTTGCCCCTTAAACGAAAAAAAGTATGTTGAAAGAGTTTCTTAAGTAAATACTATGGCTCGAATTGCTATAGATCTCTCTTGCATCCTATAGAAAACATAATTATTTATAACTGATATTTATCAAGTTTGAAAACGGAACCCAGAACTTCCAATATAAAAAATTAGAAAAATCAGGCTGCCATTAAAATTATATAAACTGCATAATTTTTATCCATCTCAGAAGTTGGTGGAGTAAAAAAAGTCGATCACAGGAGTATTTTAAAACACAATAATCGACTTGCAGGTAATAAGTTGGCCAGAATTTCTGTTTTGTTCCACTCATAAGAAAAAATTTTGCAATGCTCCAAAAAAAAATTCCTTTTGTTGTTCTCAAAACAAAAGAACAATCATTTTAACTCAAAAACCTTTCACTTATTACAAGCTTTTGTTTAAAATCTGGAGATCAGCCCTACGATATCCTACATCGGAAGTTTTAAAAGCATCTCAAATTCTTCAAACTGAAATAAAAAATCAAACTTTCCATTTGTTACATAAACTTTTTTTAGACTACAAAACCAAAACACCTATCCATACATGCGACAGATAAACTTCCCCACGGCGGACAATTTTCTTCAAAACTAGTCGTTTACCTTTATTCTATTTCTCGTCTTACTCAGAACTGTTGCCAGATTTGTTGGTGCATTTTGTCGTAACGTGAGATGTTTGTTAAAAAAAAAAAGAAGTTTCTTTAAAGAATGAAGACAATGCACAATTTATACCTTCGTGTTTTTATCCACGAAATATTTTTTTTTCTTCCTTCAGCTGAAAGATTTAAAAGCTTTATTTAAAATTTTTTTTAGTTTTTTTCGACTATACCTCAGGTCAGTGATGCCAATTTACTTTCTGCACTCGTTTCAGAGATTTTAGGTTTTTTAGAAAATATTCTTTCTCGCAGAGGAAAATATTCGAGATACTTTTGTGCGCATGAAATTTATAAAGTTTATTTTAAAACTTTACTCCGCCGACACATTTTTTTATATCACGTTGGGACCAGAGACAGTTTTTCATGATTCGTAATTGTGTTATTTTTTTTTAAAGTTGTATAACAGCAATAATTTTGTAGCCGTTTGAAAATTGTTCTTTTTATAGGTTCTTTTTCTATTATTCGAGACTTTCTTTTGTTTGTTTAGTTCTGATATTTCAGTTTTTGTTTCATCGCTTTTAGATATTTGACACTTGGTGTGCTCTTTTAATCTGACAAGATATTTTAAATAAATGTTATTTGAAAGGAAATATTTAAATGTTTTTAATTTTAGTTCTCTCTAAAATAAAATTTTTTAGTCCTGTTGTTGTTGTTGCTTGGGCTATGGGTGATGAAGGTGCAGCTCCTGTTTTGACTGGCACCACAAGGGCCGGAGTCCAACTTGGCCAAAGGACCAGTCCCGTAATTTTGAACCGAGTCAAGTGACGAGACCAGATAACTTTAACCCGCACCTCCAGAGGTAATTTTGAATACTTGGAGGACATTGCAACCACGACAGATCTAATGTGCACCAGCAACCACTAGTGTACACGGCAGTGGATTTGTCATCGACGAGCATCAACCAGTGACTTTCAGATCACTAGCCGGATGCTCTTGCCAACTGGACCACTGCGTCCCTTTTTAGTCCTTCTTTACAGTTAGGACACTTTTCAGACTCCGATATGTTTATTAAGTAAAATTAATGGAATGTTCCGAATGTAGGCCATTGTAAAGATTTTCAGTGATCCCCTGTAAAAGGTAAATTAACAAGCTTCTCCTGAAAAGCTCTTTTGGCAAACAAGGCTGTACATCGGCCTCTTACCCCTCAGTCCCAGGTTCTAGACATTACTGTAGTTCTGTATGTGCTTGAGGTAATATGGAAAGGTATAGCAACAAAACTTCTCGAGAGATGGCATCTGCAGCAGTACGGAACCGAGTATTCAAACTACAAATAAACTCTCAGCGGTTAACGAGAAAAAAATATACGCAACTCATACATATAATTTTGCCAGCATATACGCATGACAATGCATCCCACTAGCACGATACTCCCCGATGCCTCTTTATGCCTATTCAACCTTCAGTGATTCACTGGGGAAGGAGCACCATAGGTTTTCTCCATAGGTTAACATTGAGGTGAGCGAATCCAGTGGGGTTTGTACATAGCAGCCTTAACGATCTACTGGTATCGCTACAGAAAACCACATTATACGCTTTCTCCAGACGAGCTCTTTTGCTAAACGTAGTTTCTTACTGGCCTACTTCGCAGCAATGGTTTAAAAAACTAGCCATTGTTTACTGCTCTACAACGTTACATGTTAGATCTAGAAGGTTGAATCTATGGACTGGTAGCGTAATGGTACGTCACATCTGTCCTGAAAACTTGAGGTACTGTGCTCAAACCTAAAAGCAGAGCTGTGCTTTTTAATGATAAAATGCAAAAATTGTGCCGAGTTTCTAATAACATTAGCGTTCTACATGTAACTTGTACAACGAACATTTATGCAAATTGTTAGCCCTATTTGCATTCTAAGTATAGGATACTACTAAAGAAAAATGAATTTCAGAGTACTTTTATAAGATGAAATCTCAAAAATGAGCCACAGAACGTACAGAACATATACTTGTACATATATTTCTCAGAAAGTTTTTGAATATAGTCTTCAACTGAAAGAAGACAAAGTAACTTATTTATTTTTTGTGTATAAAATCACAGTAAATCCAAGCTAACTTTAAAAACATGATCTTCGAAATTCAATAAACGTTTTGTGTTATTGTTTAAAGCATTGAAAAAAATTGATTGCTCGAGCTAACTATTCTGGAAGTTTCTACAAGAAAAATTTGAGCCCGTAAAATTGATTCCCCCCCCCCCTTCTTTTTATGTTACTATCTTCGACTACCCCAGAGTGCAGTAGTAAGATTAAAACAAAGTGTTGATTAAAACAACTAATTGAATAAGGTCGGGGATTGAATTTACAAACAAAATAATTTTTCCCCCTTTAAAGTGGGGAATAGAGCTCGTATTCGTGGAGAAAACATATCACATATCCTAATTAACCCGAACATGAATTCTATTCCTCGTGGACCTGGCGGATGGACTTGGTTATGGAATAATATCTTTTGTGTGCTGCTGTCATTTTACTCATTTGTTCCATATTTGTCCACAACTGTCTTTGTGTTTGATTTTTTATTTACACAATTGGGAAACGTTTTGTGATATTAGTAACTAGAAAAACGGATTTGTTACTAATAAATATAGAAGAAAACAAAAGCTATAGCTCGCAATAAAACTGTATTGCCTGAAAACTGTAAACTGAATAAACTGCTCGCAATAAACGTAAACTGAAAACTGTATCGCCTGAATATATGAGCAAAAAATTTATTAGATACTTACCAAAGCATTCAAATGCAAGAACTTAACCACGATCATTCATCACCATGGAATGGAATTTAGAGTAAGGTTTAAAATAGGATTTATTTAGTGTTTCATGAATTATACTTCTCTCTTTAATAGTAAAAAGAGCTATATTTATAAACTCATATCTTAGTCTATATTAAATTAGTTTTTTATTTCATTCAAAGCATCCTTTTACTCTTACTGCTGAACCCAGGTAAAACCATAGAAACCGAGGTAAAAAGCAATTTACTTGACAAATTCGGTTCTTTCTTGTAGAAATTCCATTAAATGATAACTCAGACAAAAGTTTCTCTTGCAATGGAGCTCAACAATAAGATTTTCGGAGAATATTTGTATAGTCCTCCTTGCTGAAAAACTTAACAGAAATAGGATAAGATATCTGCCATTATTTATTTCAAATGAATAAATTAGTTTCTTTGCAAGGCTCAATCAGCTTCACATTTGGATTCAAATGATTTATAAGAGGTATATCAGTTCGACTGCAGTGTCGATGATCCCAGAAATGATGGCATTGTAAATTTAAAATAAATTTACAGTCTTGCCAGTCTTGTTTTGTTAGAGCGATATTGTCAAAATAATTTACGCTATTGTGAAAAAAATTCAATAAACCACTGTTTGAGATTTTAAAAATTAATCAAGTGATTCTGTAAAAAGAGTAAAAAAATCTCATAGGATGTGAAATTTGATAAAAGGAGTATAGTCGGTAATTGGTAATAAATGGTAAAGGAAAATTTTATATTGTATAATTGGTAAAGGGAAATTTGGTAAAAAGGTATAATTGTAATTTGTTTACCAATACTTAGAAAAGGAATAAACTATTCTTAGAAGGATTAGGTTTTACGTCACTACTAAAAATCGCCAACAACGGTTTTTATTTATTGATCTGTTTAAATTTCTTTTTTTATCGGATTAACATCGCAATAAAATAAAAGATAGAAATAAAAAGCTATTTTTTACTCATGTCTCGGACCGAATATTTTTTCATTGATGGTGCTTCGGCTAAAGAAGTAAAAAAAAAAAGGTTGAAAAGTACACTTTAAGCAATCATCCACATAAAGAAAATTCAATCCAAAACTTTTACAGATAAATTTATTTTTATTTGTACCCTTCTCGTTGAAATACTCCGAGGAATCTTTAAGAAAACTGGAAGCTGTAACTGCTTAGAACCATTAATAGAACAAAGAATGTTCCTTGTTACCCTTTGTTCAAGAACTTATTACGGGAAGTCCCTTGTTACTGAGGTTGTTCTGTTAATATGAAAGGAAAAATGAAATGCTATATTACGAAAGAAATGTCTTATACTTATTGAGAACTTTGTTGAATAAGAATGTCGCACCGTTATCGAAGGCTGAGACATGCATAAGTAGTCAATGATATTTGGAAGTATTTTAGTGCTTGTTGCTTGTTAAGTTAAACACTGACGAATATAAATGAACGCATTCATGTCAAACGAAGAAGGTTATCTGTATATAATTAGGAATCCTATCGTGTACTTGAAAGATAAAACTCTTCAATAAGCTACACTGTATAAAATATTTAAAATTTACTATCACCTATGTATAGTTTACATGTATTACTACAAATATGCTCGCATGAATCAATACATGCAGCCGAAATTCAATTTAAGAGGATTTGATCTTTTAAAAGTTTGTCATCAATGATTTAAATAGGAGTTTTACTCCTTTTATTTTTTCTTTTAAAATTCTTAAAGTTTGCAAAACGGTGTGATTGCATCGTACTGCACTGTATAGAGTTTTATAGCTCACTTCTACCCAGACTTGGGTGTATATAATTTGAAGTGGCAATCTAAATGAATTTGATACAAACACAGTTTATACGTGAAACAATGTTTATTGAATTCGTTGCACACATAGAATTTGCTTTTACAGTAATAAGCATACGTACTACTTGTACGGAATATATATTATCATTCAATAGAAATACTTTTTGCAAATACTCACAAACCAGCAGAGAGTCAAACCAGCAGTACTGCCACGTAAACTTTGGGCCCCCTAAGCACTAGCGCAGGATAGTACTGGAGCTGCATACCTCGTAGCTCCCTATCTTTTATCTATCAACTTTAACAACCTTTTTCAACCTCTGTATTAATCAAGCTGCTTGGTATTTATACCAAGCGCTTATGCCGAAATTAGCCTATCACAAGCAGCTTCTTTAATTCATTCACTCAAAAGTTCGATTCTTGTGAATCGAATCTTATGTATACCTTACAACTGTTCTACATATAATTATGCTTTAGATATTTAAATAATTTCTCTGCTATATAAATACTCATCCTGTATTGCATCTCATAAATTGTTCATCAGTGGCCCTTAGCTCCTATGGGTTGTAGGTTCAATCTACTCGTACAAAATCATTTTTTGTTTTCTCTATCACTCCTCTCATCAGATGCCAAATTCCCTCCCCCCCCCTCCTCAGAAATTTTCCTCCAGAAAAATGTCCTGCTTTGGCCGCTGTTGTACACATTCTATATTTATATTTATACTTTGTGATTCATATATATGTCCGCCAGAATATATGTTAGCCAATTTTGTCGATTCTATGTGATACGTTTCAGGATGATTTAAGGTTTAATTTTTGGGTTATCTTCAATATTGGCAATTGTACCAAGAACTGAGGCTTGAAAGTTCAGAGATACCCGCGGTTTTTCTTCATTCTTTAAGATTCTGAGTCCCTAACGTCGATGATTATACTGTAGTCTAAACACTTGCAACACCTTTTTTAAAACAAGTAATTTCATTTTTCTTTATTCTCACTATAGTTTCATTTTGACACCGTGCGTGTTGGCAACAGTAGAGAGTGATGACGTGTTTTTTTCTTTCAAGAACTATGATGATCGGGGAGCAATATCATTAAAGGAAGCGCGTGCAAGATCTTACACCCTGTTTGAGCAATACACGTTGGTGACGCGCTTACGAACGAAGAAATAAGTTGTACCACTTATACTTCGACTGTTGAAAATGTTCTTAATTTATACGACTGAAAGAAATTGAATAAATTATGAAATTATCACATTTCAACAGTTAGGAATATTCCAGAGAATTTGTGCCCTTTAGTCATTTCCCGTTTAAGAATAGAAGGGAAATATCACTCTAAAATTCCGTGAAATCCTGTGCGTTCTAATGAGTATCGTCTAGCCCTTGTAAATGTCGTGGTGTTGGAGAGGGGATTTTGTAGTGATGATAATGAGAATTTAATAAGAAACTTTGATAAAATATTTCACGAGACAAACGAATTTCGAAACTAATGTTTTATTCAACATTACGTGTGATGTTACGTCAACAATACACTTCGCTGTTTTGTGAGAATTCTAACCAAATATTCACACGCGAATTCTAGCCACATGTCCTGCTACGATTTATGCAAAAATCATTCTTTGATGTTTCACCAAAATTAAATAATAATTACGTTATAGAAATGATTCTTAGTATATATAAAATCCATAATAGGGTTTTATATATACTAAGGATATATATAAAACCCTATTATGGATTAATACACTTATTTGTAAAAATCATATAGAAGAAATGCAAGCAGAGTAGCTATAAGCACTGAAAATTGACAGGAATTGCATCTTCATTATGGCATCCAGTTATCTCTAGGTTAACTATTCACTTACTGTTTTTTATCGGTAAGAAAAATAAATGAAGACTAGGAAACTAAATAAATATCCTTTTTAGAAAACTAAAGGGTTGTTTGCTATTTTCAAAAACATACAATACTTAAGAATGAAAAGAAAAGTAACAAAGTCGCCATATTGTGTAATACAAATCTCACATGCTAACTTGGCTCCATTTATCTAAAGCAAATCTATAACCTCCTCTTGTATCTTTAATACAGGGTTAAAATGTGACTGATGCCATGCGCCAGCTGAGAGAACGAGTATAAAAACTCGCCTTCTCAGCTTGTGCATGGTGTTCCATAAATTAATCGATCCGACTCCTCATCCTTTACGAAACACTGACATTTATTAACAGTTTACAATCACAGCACAGTTACAGCATTCTTACAATAATTAATTACTACGGCCTTTCATTTAAGCCGCCCGCTATTTCCACTCGACTACGTCGAGCCATACATGGTTCTAAGAGCCTCGCAAATCGGATCTCAACGCGACAACAAGTTACTTTCGTTTTAACACGTGACATACACATACAGTATTTCCCTCCCGTAGGAGAGTAAAACCAAAATTCCCCGTTTATAGGGACAAACACTTACAGACGGAGTTTTGAGTCGTAACACATGGTGCTTACTTTAATGTACTTACCAGTTACGTAGCGAGCATAACTGGCGCCCAGGGCACGATACCTTTTTGGCGCCCCCCCCCCATGTTCTTGGGGGACCAAATAGTTCAATGGTGTTGGGGACCATTTGGTACTCCTCTGCGAGTGGCGCCCGGGGCATGATGGACCTCCTTGCTCCCCCCCTCGCTACGCCACTGGTACTTATGCGAATATTTTAAAGAGGCTGGAAGAAAATACAATCAGCCATCAACTTTTGCGGGATCATAGAAGACCCCTGAAACTAATTATAGGTCTCGAAACTGAACTTTTAAAACTGTTTATCACTTTTAACTCATACAGACAAATTAAAAGAGACGCACTGTACTGCAACACTATGTATGATACATTTTAAATTATTATCTTATCATCAATGCAAGTTAACACATACGCACTTAGAGGAGAGAAATTGAAGTCTTGGAGGCGGTATACATACATTATTTGAACCACTTTAAAATTATTAAGTTTTGATATTCAGTTATACACAATTTAACCTAAAATCGTTTTTATTGTCTTTTAATAATTTTCCTATAACAGTCAGCTTAAAAAAAAAACTTAAAAATAAATTGATAGTCCATGCCAAAATTGCGAAAAATCAAATCAGCTATTTGCAACCCACAAAAATCGAGGGTCGACTGAAGAATTACAGATGTTATCCCCAAGCCACAACTTTAAGAAAACCAGAAGCACTGAACAGCTGTTTCAAGGAACGTAACTACTACTCACTGTTTTTATAAATTATTCGCATTCCATCGTGAGTTTAAACAGAACCATTTATTACTTTTAGAGTCAAAAGTTTTTAACGTAGCCAACGCATGCAAAGGTGTGTTAAATTCATTCCCATCAATCCAATCTCTCTAACAACTGACGTTGGAGAGATTGATTTCGCCTTGCTCTTCTTAACATTCCAATCTCCTGTTATCGCTCAATCTCTTACCAGTAGAAAAAAAAATAAATCAAAAAGAAAAAAACACTTATTTTTCCTTCCTGTCCACTTGTATTACTTCACATTTTATTGAGTACTTAATTACAAAACTCGAAATACGCTGTTTTTTTATTTCCTTCCCCAAGCCTCCGAGCGCGTGTTTAGCTCTTATTTATGATGATGTCTGTTCAGTATGCAGCCAAGGTATATGCTTAGTGGGGTATCATCTTCTCAACAGAAGGTAATGAGGTCTGCGCATGTTCTTTTTATTCAGCAGTAGATAATTTTTGTTTATTGTGAAGATCTCCATGGAGGGATGGGATGTTAGTTCAAATGTTGAATGCCTTGGTTTAAGGTTATTGTTTTTGGTATGGTTCAGATAAAACTGTGTTGTAACTATTGAAATCTTATCCTTTCATACTTATTTCTCATTTCCTCAGTACTGACTGCTAATTATTGAGACGTACAAGAAATAAGGGAATTTTTCGCAATGGGATGCTTAAGTTCCGCATGTTAAGTTACGTATTTTTCTTTCGATAATCTCGTTAGCAGATCATGTATGTTTCACAAAGAAAAATGATAGAATTAAAAAGGCAAATTATCTGAAATTATGGTTAACTAAACGCAGTGATATGATAAGCATTTTCCAGGCGAATTAAAACCTAACGTAACTTAATTATTACTATTTTTAGTAAAAGGTACTTTAATTTATCTATATATTGTCGATTAAAATGAATGTTTATTTGTTATGGTATTGAGGGCTATTGTTAGACAAACCATGCTTTACGTTTTTTCTTGTATCCCCATGCATTAATTAGTTTGGATAATTAAGAGTTTTATGAACTGGGACTCTCATATTGCTAGAATGGCTGAAAAAAATCTAGTAAAAGAGATTTTTGTTGCAAGGCCCTTTCAGTAGCGTACGCAGAAATTTTCAAAGGGGGGTGTTATAGTCAAGTGAAATTAGGTTTTCATTTCGCATTAAATGAAGGGGTTGAGATTTTTTCAGGAATGTGTAGGGGGTGGTCCCCTGAGCAAAGCCCAATAAAGTCCCCTCGATTTCAGGCGCCGCCGGGGGGGGGGGGGGTCCAAAGGTCACTTTTTTCAGTTTTCGGCGTTTATCTCAAAAACAGGGTGTGGCACAGAAAATTGTCAAACCCAAAAATTAAAGCTTATAAAATTCCCTTCCAAATGGTATATCCATGTTTGTATCCAAGTGTTACCGTAGACATAGACATAGTACATTAACGAGGCACCAGAGAGCAGGGCTCCATATCCTCGGTATGGATAATTTTTTGTCGCTATATTTCAGTTCTCGGGAATAAAAGAAAAGTGTTGACTTGAAAGGTAGAATATTAATAATAATAATAATAATAAAAATAAATAAATAATACTAATACTAGCAAAAAAATAAATAAGTAAATAATGTGGCAGGTTTTATTTAAAAAAATTACGGTAGCAGACGATTAAGCAAGAATTAGTAAGGATAGTCTCGAGGTTGATCCATCAAAAAAACGCAGGTCAGAACCAGAAGCAACGGCAAATGTAAATTAAAATTTAGAAGAGGTTGAAGGGAGAGTTAAGAAAGGGGAAGGAGACCAGGGTGAATAATCAAAGTGGCCTTAGGACGCCTATAGCATTCCCTTGGGTCGTAGTCGGGGAGGTTAGCTATTTCTTCGTTGTCTATTGAATATAATCTATTGTAGAAGTTAGATGCGAGATCTTTAATGTATTGCCGAATGGGTTCGATTCTCAGATCCCTGTGAATAAGTACGTTTTTAAGGTACCAGGGCGCCTTCCTAATACCGGAGTGTTTATTTTGAATTGTCTGCAATCGCTGGATATGGGTGCCAGCCGCTGAGCCCTAAACAGGAACGGCGTACAACAGGATGGGACGCAGTACGGTTTTATACAAGAGTACTTTGTTATCTAAACCCTTTTGATTCTGGTGCAGCTGGTGGGAGATATCCTTACGGGCTTTAAAAAAATTTCTAATGTTATGTTCGATATTTTTCTTCCGCATCAGTCGACTATCGAGGTAAATTCCTAGGTATTTGCCCTCTCTCTCAAAGTGAACCAGTTGATCGCATACTGTGACCGCATACTGGTATCCTTACGGGCTTTAAAAAATTTTCTAATGTTATGTTCAATATTTTTCTTCCACGTCAGTCGACTATCGAGGTAAATTCCTAGGTATTTGCCCTCTCTCTCAAAGTGAACCAGTTGATCGCATACTGTGACCAGAGGAGGTGGAATTCTATTGTAACTGAAAAAAAAGCTTTAGATTTTGAAGGACTTAACTTGAGCCTCCACCGTTCGAACCATCGTTCAAGAACTCCAATATGTCTCTGTAGGAACTTGTGCATATATTTAACATTTTGATGCTTAGCTAGTATTGCCGTGTCATCCGCAAACATGGCTAGTGTAGTGAATGGAGAGTTAGGAATATCATTAATAAAAATATTAAAAAGGATAGGTGCTAACTTAGAGCCCAAGTGTTACCGTTTTCGAGATATGAGCCGTTGAATATGAAATGTTTTCAAAAAAAGTGATAGTGGTTCAGGTATCTCGTCAAACTTCCTCTTCTAACTCTTTCCCCTTCCATTTCTCAGAAAACTCGAGATAGAGAAAGTTGTAGAGCGAAATATTTCCTTCAAAAATGTATAGTTATGCTAATTTATCTTCACAAGGTAAATAGTTAGAGCGTTTTGAAGTTTAGGGGTACTTTTCAACATTTTGCTAGTAAAATGCTCATCACTCAAGTTTCGTTTCCAAGGTCAGTAACTCTCTTAATCACTTTGTATGCTGTTTAATTAGATACGTATAGTATTCATAACCCATATAAATAATAAATTATGTATACCTGTACGTATAATGTATATCTCATAATATACAGAAGATCGCTTGTAGTACAAAGGAGGAAGTAAGAAAACAAACCAAAATGTATAAAAGTGTCACTTTAACTCAGATCATTTTGGAAAATTTAGATACCACACCATATGAAAAAGTTCAGTTACTTCTGACCTCAGTAAAAATTACTCCACAACACATTTCCACAAATACCTCCCTTGCCAGCATTCAGTGGAAATTGAGCAACGAATTGTCACGTCTTGTCACAACGAATTGTCACAAAGGTTATGGGCCAACAGCAGCTTTCTGGGTCCAGTACTTTGAAATGGTGGTGTTGATGAAAAAATTTATTGCAGCACAGCGCAACTGGGAAGATCATATGACATGTGCCCAACTGATGATACCTTACTTCCATGCTAGCGGGCATTTTCATTTTGCAAAGTGTACTCACCTATATGTACAACACATGCTGGGACTATTAACTCGCTACCTTCAACTTAAACAGGATTTTATAGATCGTGGATACTTCACTGTCAACAGAACTGGTATACCAATGGCTGGTGTGTGGTCTGACATGGCAATTGAGGTGACACTCATGTGTGACAGGAAGAGTGAATGAGAATTAACACGTGGACGAGGCTTTAGTGATTCGGTGTTGGCGAAATGGGTTGGGGGAGCATCTGCTAGCACAGCTACAGCAATATGTAGTTCACTTGAGATGTTTTGTGGTGTCCATACTGCAAGAGGAGAACAACATGTTGAGTTTCGAGCATCACGCATAACCACAGATGATCTAGACAGAAGGACGCTTACTCAAGGGTTGGCTGATCACCCGCCTTTTGCTGAACGTAATTGTTTGATGTAACTTTCAACGGGAGTAATTGGAACAAGTAACGTCAACTGCTAGCAGTCCTTGGAACCCGCACAATGAGCACTTTTGTTTGGAATGAATTTCTCAGAAGTGAAACAATCCATGAAGGACTCAGTCGTTCCTTTAGCTGCGATGAGCAATATGATCAAAGTTAATGATGAGGTAGTGGTGGTAGAGCCTCTGATGAAATTTCAAAGAACTCTGATCACCAAGAAGACAGAAGGGTATGTAGAGGAGTTGCTAACGTACGAGTTAGCCCCATACCGTATGTCTCTATTCGCCGAGGGGATAATGAGAAAAATCAAAAGGTCAGCACTGTCTGATGCTTTCCCAAAATTTAATCAACTGATCAATGTGAAGAACAGTTTCACGGTAATCGATGGCGACTTCCTGCTTCGTAGAGTAAAGTGCAACACCAACACCACCTTCGCCTCCATCTGCGATCATTATGTATCGTACATGATCAACCATTACGGCAGCAGTTCAGCTGTGGTTTTTGATGGTTATGAAGACACGAACTCCACGGAAACAGACGAACAACATCGGAGAGCATCCAATAAAACATCAGTGGATATTGACTTCAATAAGAACATGGTGGCTACTGTTCATCAGGAAAACTTCCTTTCCAATGAAAGGAACAAAACCAAGCTCATTACTATGTTAGTTCAAGCCGTGGGTGCAAGAGGTATACAGTCTACTACAGCCAAAGGAGATGCTGACTGCAGTATTGTCAGAGGTGAGTGGCAAAACATCTCTCATTCAAGTGTGGGGATAGTAGATAGGTAAGACCTGCTCGTCTGACTTGTGGCACTCACCCCACGAGACACGAATGTGTTTTTCATGAAGGCCGGATGGGGCAACACAGAAGACAGGCTCTACTCTTCCCAACATCTTCAGGTCTTATCATTCAGCCAGTACATTATCTACATCCATAGTTTCTCAGGATGTGACACTTTGTCAGCGATTTATGGTAAAAGCAAAGCAGCAATAGTACAATGTTTCCAGCGGTATGCCAACATATACATTTTTCTTTGCGACGCACCGTTTTCGAGATAAACGCCAAAAACTGAAAAAAAGTGACCTCTGGACACCCCCCCCCCTCCCGCGGCACCTGAAATCGAGGGGACTTTATTAGGCGTTGCTCAGGGGGACCATCCCCTACACATTCCTGATAAAATCTCAACCCCTTCATTTAATGCATGATTCGCCGCCATTTTGATCTAATATGACTGGACTATTACTATGAAAGAGTAGTTTTGAGCAATCAGTGCAAAGCGTAAACCTAATTAAATAATATATGTAGTCAGAACCAATGGGGGGGGTTATAACCCCCATCAACCCCCCCTTGCGTACGCCACTGGGCCCTTTACTAGTCGGTAAAGAGCCAAAACTAAGACGGCTCGACTCGGTTGAATCAGATTTTAGCGTGATTGGACTGAGGAACTTGCAGACCAGGTCTAGAAAGAGGCTGTCCTGAAGGAATCTTCAACTGAAGTCCCCCCACCCCTGGGCTGTCGTGCAAGTATGATTAAGAAATTAAGAGTTAAATGCAGTAAGTTACAAAATTCAGAAATTAAAGTGAATTTATTTTTATTCTTCAGTGATTAGTTTAGTATATATCGAATGTTACATCAATTATAAAGTAGGGTTTGACTCGCCATTGGAGTGTCATATTGTCATATTGCAAATGGGATTTTAAAATAAAACCCCATGATTTGAAGAATGGAAATTACTTTAATGTTATGCTATATGCTCTATACGTGTTGTATATTTTATTTCGCATTATATGTCTTTCTGAAAATCATCTAAACGGCATTAATAAATAAATAATTTATTTTGATGCAATTTTTGCATCATTATTAAAAAAGAAAATTGAGAGAAAACACTTCTAGTACAAGATTCAATAAATTATAATTTGTTTCGGTATAAAGATATTAATTTATGAGAAAAGATTGTTTTATTCAGGTACCACAGTTGTTTTAATAATTTGACTGCTTCTTTTTCTACCTGAATTTTCATTTTGTTGTTTCCAATCCCCTTGGTGCAGGAAAACCTACACCTAGTCCAAAGGACCTAGGTTCTCAAATCTTAGGTCTTTGTCGAATGGTAATAAGTAGCTTCACTTTAAGGGGAGGTACCACCAGGGCTGAAGTCTGACTTGACCTCCAAGAACATCCGTCCCGTAATTTTGAACCGAGTCAAGTGACAAGACCGGAACACTTGACCCCGCACCTCTAGTGGTAAATTTGAGAACTTGAAGGACATTGTAGCCACGACCTAATTTACGTGCCCCGGCCACCATTAGTGAACACGGTGGTGGATTTGCAACGATGAGCATCGAACCAGGGACGTTCAGATCACTGGCCCGCTGCTCTTGCCAACTGGGCCACCACGAAACTTAATAATTAATTTTCATTTTAAAAAATGCATGGAAAAGAAAATAGGGATGTTATCCTGAAAGAACCATAAACTTGCTTCTGAAGAAAAAAATTATTATTTTTTAAATAACTTCCTTTAATAGTATTATAAAAAAAGTCATCGCTAAATTGGGTACCACTTGAAAAAAGCTTAATCTGGATTAAATCTTTATAATCTTACGCTAATTATTGTGTACCACTTCTCGCTATTATTATGAATTGAATACCAGTGAAACAGCAATATTTTTATTCGGAATCTTTTTTAGCCCGGAATGTAATATTTCATTATTATCTAGAAGGCAACATGAAATATAACACCAGCGCTTTAAAATTTCCGTCCCTTTTTCTTTCCGTGTAAATCGGCTTAACAAATCGGCTGTACAATACCTTGTGGGACTTTTCTCATGTAATAATTTCTCATATAATAAATGTCGCATATACATTATTCTCTCTATTTCCATCTCGTTGATTTTCTCGAACTATGAACAAGTAATTTATATCCATACAAATTAAGTATTCCCTCAGTAGTTTTGCATAACATGCAAATGTAATTCATAACATACAAATATATTCGAAGGAATGTCTGAAAGATTGAGATTTTTTTTAAATGCAAATAAACGTTTGGTAATATAACAGATAAAATGTTTGGTTATTTCTTTCCATGCATTCCTTATGTCTTTAATAAGAACACTGCGAGAAAATAAATTTGGTAAACAGTAAACCTCGTTATATAATGGGATTCCTGTTTTGTTAAGATGTTTTCGTAAATACAAAATATTTTGCCAGACATTGCATAATTTTATGACTTCACTAGCTGAAAACCTGTACTTCGCTACGGAGTACATTCAAATTAAATACAGCGGTCAATCTATGCAATTATTGCATAAAATATGTATAAATATATTTATAATAATTACAACGATCAATGTATGCAATTGATGTAAAAAAAAAACGAAAAAATATATTTATAAAAAAATCGTAATGGATATTTTTATAGACACAATAATGTAGAAGAAAATATTGAAATTAAATCTAATAGAACATACTAAAGAATATAGTACAGTTTGAGGAACATATCTTTTACTGTATTTTAATATTTTTTTGGATAATGTCCAATCGTCTGCCGCAAGAAAAAAAATATTTTTTGTCTATTTAGTTGTTATGCACGTGACGATAAATTTATTTTAAGTACCAGAAAAAGAAATCACGTGATCAGCATTTAATAAATTAAATTATAAAAATTAATTGTTAAAAATTCACCAAAAATCAGAAAATGGAGATAAAGATTCGAAAAAGATTTCATTTTAAAGGAATTTTTATGATTTTTCTCGTGATATAAATTTTATAACCCTCAAATTATTATTTTAAATGCAAACTTAAAAAAAGTTACTAAAACAGCTTAAAAATTTAATTTAAAAAAATCTAAGAAGAATTTTTCAAAAATCTTTCTTACTGCACCCCTACATTATAAGAAGAATCACCATGCAAAATTTCAATCCTTTAGGTACAGCAGTTTGGTCTGTGCGTTGTCTGTCAGTCAGTCAGTCACGGAACTGATTTTATATATAGATTTGAACAGATTCCATCAGTGTATATCTCGAATAACAAACTGATGCTGCCTGAAATATTTATTTGCAAACTTCTTTATTGTCCAAAAGATTTTACTGAAAGCCTTCTCAGTGTAATTAAATGTGTATTCATTAAGTTTAACAAAATAATTCATAAAATTGAAGCTTCATTAATATTTTATTATTTCTAGACAAGGATATCCATTTCTTAGTCCCACGTGATTAAGGACATTCTTTGACTTCCTTTCCCCTCACAAGCGATGAATATCGTAGACGGTTAAATACTAACAGCTGTGCTACCCCTTATGAGATGATCTGCAAAAACTTTATGAGCCTTTTATCAAATATAGTGTCGCTTGGAAGTCACTTTCCTCTTGAATAATGAAGGGAATGTAAAAATGTCGAAGAGCAAGTGTTGGACAGAGCGCACATGCGATAAATTACGACTTCGAAGAACGTTCTCATGTTAATCTGCGAATCGTATGTATTACGGAATGAAAAGTTCCTTGTTAGAGCAGATAAAATATTTTTTTTCTTTAATGATGGGCAATCGACAGAGATATGTACTATGTCTAGACAGTGGATTGGCGATATCTATGACGCTACGATCATAATTCAAAATGTGTTTATGCGACTTTGCTGAATTAAAACGCTAATTGCAGACCTACAATGATTTAATTTCGTAGCTAAAACATGAAGTCAAACCTCGACTTTCGTGGGTATAACTTTTACGGATTAATTATCTGGCATTCATCATCAGTAATAAAGTAGATTTTTTTTATTTATAAGGTATGCAATTCGCTGCTAGACTAAAATTGTTAAATATTGCAAATCACCGTTCTGTACTTTGTATTCTATACTACATAGTGCTAGGTTTGATAACATTTAATTTTATGCCACTTTATAATATGCACATACGTATATTTAGTCACATACTTTGTTTGTGTCCATACTGTTTGCTCATACTACTACTACCATAGGCGTAGCGTCGGGGGGAGGGAGGACATGTCCCCCCCCCCCAACTTAACTTGAAATAAATTAAAACGTTAATAGAAGCTCAGTTAAAATCGGAAAATTGTAGAAAACTTTTTAAAAAGGTGGTTTTTTTCCGATTTTTTAAACTGTGAAACTGCAGATTCCGATTATGTCTTTAGCCTTAACATAATTTTTAACAATGATATGATCCATAACAAAAATTCGATGCTATATTTTTTCTCATTTTATTTATAATACATTGGTTTTTCTCATCGTATAACTTTTGAATACTACTCACACATCAATTCTATTGTTATTCAATTTCAAAAAATCTTAATATTTCATATTTAAAGGACCGTCTGGCAGTCAATGTGCTGAGGAGGGGCCTAACAGAATTTAATTCGTGCCCCCCCCCCAAAAAAAAAAAAAATAATAATTAGAAGTACGCTACGCTTATGACTACTACTGCATATTGATGGTACTTAATACCACTTGCTCTACCACTATTCTATTGTGTTACTCCTCTATTGTACAATGCTTGTACATACGACTTGTTTCTATCTCATTCTCTCTATTTGCATATGCTAGTCTACTTTGTTGTAGATAAACTTTGGTAGTTTAATATTTATAAAATATACAGTGTATTTTTCAACAATTTTTTGTTTGTTTTAAAAAAACTGACTATAATATCAACAGTTACAGTTGGAAAGAGAGGGGGGGGGGGGGTTCAGATAGTCAAGTATTTTCCACTTTCGGGGGGGGGGGGGGTCCTGTGCCCCTATTTGAGGTTTGCGGATATTGAAATTTGCAGATCACTTTGAATTGAATAACGAAAGGTTTTTTCATTTGTAAGGGTTTAATTTATTTTTATTTTTGGTAAAAAGTCTCTTCTCATTTTGCGTTTTATCTTGGACAAACAGCACTAGACAGGGGAAAAAAATAACCTCCATTGTTGAATTTTCGTTTCAAAATTTTTATAGCAAATAAATTTTATAGATTTTGTTTTCGATTTCCTTTACGTCCATGCTGAAAGCTAAAGCGCAGTGTTTTCCAATTTTACCTAATGTAGAAAAAACTCCTTTCGTCAAGTTATCGAAGATTCAAATGAAGTGGACTTTCATGAGGAAAATTTACTTTTTATTTAACTTCGGAAAAAAAGGTTTTTATCATTAACTATTGCCCACATTAATGGCAAAAACCATGGAAAATAAGGTCAGTTACAGATTTAAATAGCGAGTTTGTTAAAACTAAAGCAAATCGTGCATCTAATTGTCTTGAATGTTCAAAGCTGAATGTGATTACAAATATTATTAATTATTACATTGTTTTAATTAATACTTTTCAGCGCACTTTTATTCAGTAAAGAACACAACTTGTTATCATTTTTTTTTTCATTATGTAATGTGCTCACATTTTAAAAAAGTAACTATTATAATTTATACTCAGCCCCAAAGAGTAAACACGATGGAATTCACTTTCCAACTTGACCCGTGTAATAAAAATTATTTGTCTAATTTATGCTCCACTGAGAATTAAACTCGGATATTAGTCCAGTATTATCCCCTTTACCCGTAACTATTATAATTATGATTATTTTTATAGTTACTATTTTTCTCCAGAGTCAGTTAAAAATCAGATAAATTATACATTCTTTATATCAATGTAAAATGAGTGCGCGCGTCTTTCATACTATATTCCATTTATTAAACCCCTTTTGATAAAGTTATATTCCATAGACTTATGAAAGTATGATCAATAGCCCGTGATTATGAAATGTAAATACCATTGCTCAAAATAAATGCAAAAGTATTCACTAGAATGGAACCAAATCTTAGAGAATAACATCTGTAAATCAAAATAACTCTGAATATTTTTTTAACACTGAGTTTTGCTTTCCCTCCCAAGCTTTTAAGAATACCGCCAGTCACGAAAATTCTCAATTCAGTTAAAGAAAACAAGTGAAATCCTCATGTTGAAACTTGTGACAGTTTTAGTCTGGCTTTAAATTTTTTTTTACAACAATTAATGATTGTTAGAGATGGCGTCAAAGTGAGAGAGAAGCTTGAAGCAAAAATTACGAGCCTGTTGCGCGTCGACAGATTTTTATAGACCATATGTCAAATTCTTACACGCAGGGAAATAACGATATTTCTTTAAGAGCTACCCTGCTGAGACAGGTATATTACTTAACACGGAAAACGACGCTGCTCTGAGGTAATGGCACTTTAGGCGAAGGATCCTTGGAGCTTGGGCAGGTCTGGCTGTGCCCGTCGGCTGTTTGGCTTACCTAATGATCCCCTAAAGAGTGAAGAGATAAAAGCCTTTAAAATACTACCTGGCACCTTGCTGTGAAAAGATGGTGATAGCTTTACGACACAATCCCAGGGCGTTTTCCCGGAACGCGTGCTGCCTTCATGTAGTTGTAGTTTACTTTTGCAGAACTCAACTTTTGGAGCTTCTAATGCCGTAGTTTATCTTTTCCAAAAATCAAAACAATATCTCGTTCTCAAAAACAAAAGTGACGCCTTTCAAGATCAATACCGAAGATCATTTCTAATTGTTTCTTATGAAAACTGTCTTTGTTTCATTTACGAAGGATGTTATTAAGAAATGTCTGTGAAGTACAGCAGAGGGAACAGTTTGAGTTGACATTTCTGCCGCGTCTTGTTTCCTTTTTATATATAAGATAGATGATCTCGTTTTCTAACTGCTGTGGATATTAAAATTTAGTTGCATAAATGGGCGTGAATAACTTTCAAAGGACATTATTTTTGTATTTATGACCCAATCTAAGAAAAATATCAGAGATGAAATTTAGATACATTTCCAGTCATTTAAAAAAGGTAAGGTGTTTGCTGTTAAAAAAAAAATAATAATTAACTATGGAGAAATTTGTAGTATAAACTGTTGGTAGTTTAGATACCATTTTTGGTCTGGAGCTATAAACTTTAATTAATGAAATAAACTTAATTTTTAAATGTGTTATAAACATGCAAAGTATTAAAACACCGATTTAATGGAGCTTTAAATAAATAAGAGGTATGAATAATAATATTCATTTCATAAAAGCATTTGAGAGGAAAAATTAGATACTTCTGTTTTGCTTGCCAATCACATTTTCGTAAAAGTTCCAATTTTAAAAATCTTAGAAATGTTTATTACATTATTTCTTTCCATTTAAAATCTGCAGTTATAATTTCCCGATAAAATACGCACTTATAAGGAAAAACTACACCGTCCAGTTCGATTATTTAAATATCTTATTTATCTTTTGTTATTTTGCCTGGAGAATATGATTACTTTATCTCTTACATAATTGAATATTCTTTAATTTTATATATGAGTTATAATACTTTTTTTTTTAACTGTGTGCGCATTACATAATCAAAACAAATTTATGATGAATTAAGTTCTTTGTTTATTCACGGATTTGAAATGTAATCAAATAACAAAATACAATATTTAACAATATTTGTAATCGTATTCATCTTTGAATATTCATGTACTCTAAATATTAAAGTAGATGCGAAAGACCGTAAAATTTACTGCAAAATAACGAGATTACAGATATGAACACTGTAAATGCACTTTCCTGGATAAATAATTTAAAATGTAATTTAGTATATTAAACGTAGCGGGGATATTTTGTTTTATGGCAAAATTCTTCCGTGAATTAAAAACATTTTAACATTATTTTTCCTTTATTTATATTTATGATATTTCAAGGTGCACCATTTTTAATAATTATACACCAACAAATCTTCTAGATAAGCCAAATACCTTTAGTCATGGGCATTTTTAGTGAAATGAAAATTTTTTCAAAGATGCATCATGCATGATATTTAACTTAAAAATTTTTTTTTCAAACAGCATCAAATTTGTTAAAAATTTGCATGAGTTGCAACTTTACTCCGGCAGTATTCAGAATACTTTTGTCAATATTATGTAAATATTCTGGATGTATATTGGAAATAGTTATAGGGAAACTTGCAAAATACTTTTTGATCTTTTATATATATATATATATATATATATATATATATATAATGTTTAAAAACTACTTAAAATTTCACGAATTTTATATCATATTACGTTAGATATAATATTCATTATAATAAAAGCACAAAGATCTAAAAAATTAATAACAAAATCTTTTATTTATGCAATTTTTAACTGTAGATTCTGTAATAAAGCTGTACATAACTATTCTATAATATAACTTTTTTGAAAGCACAAAATGTCTGTTTTTTTAGGAGCTACTAGACAAGTGTTTCGTCACTTAATTTTTAAGTTTAAGTAAAGGTTTCTCAACCATCAAGGTTTTCTTTATAACACTGTCTTTGTGTACAACATCCATTCATTCTCATTTGTCACCTAAAAGTATTTCTTTAAACAGTGTATCATGAACAACAATGCTCTTTTGCCTTATGAAATCCCATACTTCAAGATTCGTTCATATCTGTTGTGACCGTCATACGCATTCAATGTTTATCCGTGAATCACACACAGATGTGCTGGGAAAGCATCCGCCATTCATATGCTAAATTACAAGGCTTTTAATTTGGATTTGGTCCCCCGAGTTCCGCATATTCTCTCTTGGCTGGAAGTTGAGTGAGCCAGGCGTCAGTAAGAAGATTTATGGTGTGTGTTTTTATGAAGCATTTGAAATCACCTGTGTCCATATCCACTCATTCTGCGCACACCCCTCTTGCGCCTTCACAATGCATTCCACTTGCATACCCTCGAGTGCAATTCATCATTCCTGAGGGACTGCGAATTCAAGCAATATAGACTCCACCACGGAGAGGGGAAGTTCATTTGAGGAAGAGAGCTCTGGCACCCCTGCCCAACGATGTCCACTCCCAGGGGTGCTCACTATTTGTTTACTTCTTCTTTTCTCTCCCCCCTCTTATCGTTCAAGTGACTGGTGATTCATGGGGATTTAAAGGGAGGCGTGCGGCGATGACAAATTGTTTTTGTTGGAACCCCCTAAGACCCTCCCCAGATAATAGGAGTTTTCAAGACGGGTAAAAAAGTTACCCTGGAATAGTACGCTTACTGTCAGTGGAGGATGCTTACCTTTTTATACATATTTTGAGGGGGAGGTCTGTTACCTCCCACGATGTATGTTTTGGAGGTTGCTCGAAACAGGCTCAAACGTAGCAGGCATTGAAATACAGTACATGGTATGAATGAACACCTCTGAATATCAGCATTGCTTGGCCTGCATCGAGGGTGATACTTAAATCAAGAAAGAACCATTCATGTAAGAATAAACACAATATTGATGGATAGGTTCACTTTCAGAAGATTTAGTTTCTATTTTTTATATTCATATTTCTTGAAGTAGATACAACTTAGTAATTTTCTATCTAATAAGACTATATTAGATATGACAGATTTTGAAATGGAAGACCTATCATTAACGAACAAAGCTGTTCCGTAACACAAAATTCATAATCGTTCAAAATAGGCCTACAGTACTCCAGACTCTTCGATGGTTCTTGAACAGTAGTTGCAAAATCACGAGAATTACCCAGTTGTTTGGTCAATTTTGCTACATAAGGCATAATAAGACCAGAACCTACTGCGCCTGGGTGTATTAGATGGTTGTTATTCAAAAGGCAGATTATTTTTTTTACGCGTGTGGCTGGATTTCATTGACGAGTATTTGCAAGGAAAATGTTACGTAAATACAAACTTACCAGAAAGAAATAATTCTGACAGTGTGATCTTTGCTGATGAACGCAATTAAACATTTCTTTAGCAATTTCTTTGGTTTTACTGGCGAAATCATCGACGACAGAGTTCAAAACCAACAATGAAACACAGAAGTAGTAAAAGTTTTTTTTTTTTGGTTTATTAAAAATTTTCATAAAAATAATTTCGATATTTTAAACGTAACTTAAAGTCTTCGGAAATATTTTACCCGCAAGAGGGTTTTAAGTTCTCCAGAGACAAAAACTCCAGAGCTAAACATTTGAGCAGCCTGCTGCATGATTACCCTGGAGTAATAAGAAAAAGATTCTCAGTCCCCAAGCTCAAACTCCGTACGGAATATCTATGAAAAACTACATAATGAATTCTAAAACAAAATATTTCGGTAAAAAAAAAAAAATAAATGATTTTTTTTTCTGGATTAGAATTAGATAATGCTAGAAGTTCGAAAATAGTCATCCAAAGTATAATACATTAAAAATACTCTTATTCATCCCAAGAAATGAAAACATTCACTAAAAAAAAAGGAAAATTTTGAAAACATAAAAAAGTGCTTTATACACTGTTCTTTTTTATACAAAGCAATAACTGCTAATGAATACTGAGACGTATTTTTTCGTCCTAAGATATGTTATCTTTTTATTGAACTTATAATTTATTATTTTGACGAAAATGATAACACAAATTAATATTGTATGTTTACGTGTGTAAATGGTTATAGATGCTTCCACTGAGATAAGTGACTAAAATTTTCTGTTACGTTAGTTTAATAATTTTAATGTAATTTCTCATAGTAAAACATAAGTGTTTGACGACATTTGAGGGTACTTAATGCAGCGTAAAGCGTCGGTGGAAACACCCTGCCGACACTTTGGAAAATTGTTTTACACCCCAGATTTGAGCGGGGTTACCATTTAACTTGAAAGGTAAAACCCTGATATTGGAGTGAATTATTGCCCCTTTCCTTGCTAACTAAATATCCAAGCGCGTTGCTGAATTTTGGAGCATCTAGGAGCTCTTTTGGAGTTCATGTTTTCTCTGCACTCATCCGAAAGCAGAATTACTCTGCCTCGCTGTTATTTGTAATGACACGAAAACATTACAACGTAAACAAACCTCCACCATTTTAATGGTCTTTACCCACTGAAAGCGGTCTCCGGGGAAAATTAAACAGCTTCCAGAGAAGCGTATTACTGGTTCCTTCTAAGAAACGAATTGCGTTTTATAGCAATCCGCATTTCATTTCATGGTTTGGTGGAACATTAGCTAACTTCCGTTTCGTGGAATTTAATTTTATAAATATGGTGGGGGAGAAATGCGGGAGAGAATTATTAATAGTAACGGTGCAATTTCTGTTTATGTTAGCTAGAAGTGTGTGATAGTTCTAACTTAAAAATAAATTAAACGTGTGCTTAATAATTGCACGTACTCAAAAATTGATGCAAGTTTCCAGAATGTTTTACGAGTGTTTATCTAAACATTGCAAGTGTCAGTTTAATTTTTCCTGTTGCGTTACTATTCACAATAATTCCAACCAAAAAGCAGATTTTGATATTTTGACGGGAAAATTTGCAAAACTCTCTTTGAAATTATAAATATTCTAAACAGAGCTGAAAATAAAAACAAAGTAGTGCAGAATATATATATATATATATATATATATATATATATATATATATATATATATATATATATATATATATAAGAAATAGTTCTTAGGAAAAATTCAGCATGACATATTGCCCTATGCAGCGTGAAACAAAAAGATGAAAAGAATTTAAAAGTTATTAGACAGCATCTCTTCATCAGCGGTGTCGATACTGTCTAAAAACCAATGGATTGTTTCTGATAAGTATGATCTAACCAATAAACATACTTAGACACCGAACAATCCATAAGAATCAGAAGAAATGAAAAAAGTAGCTAACCAATATATCAATATATCAATATATATATATATATATATATACAGTCGAACCTCCATATATCGAACTTCCCTATATCGAAATTTTCTATATATCGAACTCATAGCAAATCTCCTTGTTCATTACATAGAAAAATTGTTTCTATATATCGAAAAAATCTCTATATATCGAAATTTTTTTCAAGACAAATTGGGAGATTTTATTCCACTTTAGAGTAAAATTTCCCAATTTTTGGCATTTGAAACAATACGTCGTGGACTTCAATTCGCGGAAAATGTCCCTGATGAAGTTTTTAGTGGACTGAATAAATACGAACATTTCTTTGAACTTTCCGCAAAACTAACTCTTCAGCAAGATATTCGTAGTTTTTTTTTAAAGAATGTAACTGTGATCATTGTAACCACTGTCTGCATTATTGTTTTTTTAATGATATGTAGTAATCAATAAATCTTTCATATTAATTCATTTTTTAGTTATTAACTTTCATTTAATGGGATTCGCATATAAATTAGAAATGGAGTTTCGTGTACGAAAATTAGCTTTAATTTTTTTAGGAGAATTATGATAAGACTAAGCTCAATTCTATAAATCGAAATTTCTATATATCGAATTTTTTTCGCGCAATTTGCTACTTCGATATATGGAGGTTCGACTGTATATATATATATATACACACACACACACACACACACACACATATATATATATATATATATATATATATATATATATATATATATATATATATATATATATATATATATATATATAATTTAAGCTTCCGTCTGAAAATGCCTAATTTTCTAAATATTTTATAGTTCTGATACGCGTGCACTGTGTTTCACTGTGTTGCTTTTGTAATCTCATTATATCTTTACTACCTAGGAGCAAATATTAACATTTTTATCCCTAAACTTTAGGAAACTCCAGAAAATGTACGTAAAAATTATAATTTTAAAGGAACTTAAACCAAAAAAAAAAAAAGCTGTACGATTATGATTAATGATACCTGGCACGAAACTCGAATTTTCACGCAAAATTAAATCTGTTTATTCGAATCAATACATTTTAAATCTTAAAATAATTATATTTCTTAAAATGTGGGCTTGTTACTAGAACATGGCTGGTTTTCTAATCGTTTTATAAACGGCGGGGTTTGTTTCTTTAATTGATCCCCTTAATACTATCTCATGTAGCATCATTGTAATATTTTGTAGATGAGAAAAAATTTAATTTTTTTTTACTCCAGAATGTTAGGTATAAAAACTAAGTACAGGAAAACTTAAAGTTCGCATTCTGAAATTTTGTACAGTTGATCAAGAACTTGGAGTAGAAAACAAAGCCCCTGCCCTAAAGTCTGGTAAGGTTGACAATAAATAGATTCAGACTACTAGCAATTTTAAAACGCGTCTTTTTTGACTTGCTTGGCAATTTTTCTATCAAAACAGTTATCTAAGATGATTAATTGTCTAGTTTTCTTAAAAAATTAGGAAATAGTGAATAAAAGCTGACAGCTATGCCTAGGTACGCTGGTGAAGCGTTTTAACGATATATATGAAACAGAAATCACGCAATAAGGGGTAGCACACTAGCATAACCGGATTCCAAACCATTGTAAATGTTTTTCATTCAAAATTTTATTTTGTTATATTTTACTATGCTTTGTTACACTGCAATTCGATATTTGTTTTGTAAAATTAATCTCAATTTAGAAAAAAAAATTATTTATTTTTTATTTATTTTTTATTATTATTTTTTATTTTTTTATTGACTGTTAAGAAAGTATTGCAATGTAATTAAAATGTGGGCTTTCGAACATCGCTGATTTTCTAACCGTTTTATGAACGGTTGGGCTTGTTTCAGTAATTGATCCTCTTAATTCTATCTCATGTAGTATCATTGTAATATTTTGTAGATGAGAACGACTTTGAATTTTTTATTCTAGAATGTTGCGCATAAAAACGAAGTACAGGAAAACTTCGCATTCTCAAATTTTGTACAGTTAATCAAGAACTTGGGAGTCGAAAAAAAAAGAAGTCTGGCTAGGAAAGTCTGGTAACGCTGACAATAGATAGATTCCGACTTCTACCAATTTTAAAACGCGTCTTCTTTGACTTGCTTAGCAATTTTTCTGTCAAAACGGTTATCTAAGATAATTAATTGTTGGGTTTGTTTAAAAAATTAAGAAATGGTAAACAAGAGCTGACAGCTATACCTAGGTGCGTTGATGAAGCGTTTTCGCGAAGTAACTGAATTCATCTCACACTTTTTTTTTTAAAGTTTTAAGAAGGGTTAACTCTAATATCTCCGAAACAGATAAAGCTGACGGAAATCACGTAATATGGGGTAGCAGATTAGCGTAACTGGATTCCGAACCATTGTAAATATGTTTCAATAAAAATTTTATTTTGATATATTTTACTCTGCTTTGTCACTCTGAATTCGATGTTTGTTTTGTAAAAGCAATCTTAATATGGGGTAGCACATTAGCGTAACTGGATTCCGAATCATTGTAAATGTTTTTCATTAAAAATTTTATTTTGATATGTTTTACTCTGCTTTGTCACTCTGAATTCGATATTTGTTTTGTAAAAGCAATCTTAATATGGGGTAGCATATTAGCGTAACTGGATTTCGAATCATTGTAAATGTTTTTCATTAAAAATTTTATTTTGATATGTTTTACTCTGCTTTGTCACTCTGAATTCGATATTTGTTTTATAAAAGCAATCTTAATATGGGGTAGCACATTAGCGTAACTGGATTCCGAATCATTGTAAATGTTTTTCATTAAAATTTTTATTTTGATATATTTTACTCTGCTTTGTCACTCTGAATTCGATATTTGTTTTGTAAAAGCAATCTTAATATGGGGTAGCACATTAGCGTAACTGGATTTCGAATCATTGTAAATGTTTTTCCTTAAAAAATTTATTTTAATATATTTACTCTGCTTTGTCACACTGAACTCGATATTTGTTTTGTAAAAGCAATCTATATGTCTGTGTATCGGAGGTAAAAGACACTAAGTCACATTTATTAAATTTTACAGGAGAGCTCAATGAAATCCCTTTAGTGCTCTTTACCTCGATACAATGATAGGACATGGTGCCGTTTTCAACTGGCAAAGTCTCTTCTATATATATATTCGAGTTAGAGCTTTGAACCACTGAAATTTATCAAAAAAAAAAAAAAAAATATGAAAGAATAAAGTTAAACAATTTACTTTTAAAAAATGGACTTGGTTTCCTTTACCTCCGGCACACAGATATAGATATTTTTAAATTTTTTTATCGACTGTTTACGAAAGTATTGCAAAAGCTTTTCTTAGATACTTGAAAGCATAATTAAAAGAACAATATATTGCTTAACAAATGACTGACGTAAACGGAATTCCTTTCTTCGAGGATTTTCTAATTTTGGAAGAATTATCGCAGCTGGGGGAAGGGTAGGGGGTCTACCCCCTTTCCTGACACATCTAGCCTAGTTTCTGTTTAAAATATTTCAAATCTGAGCTGGGTATTCACTTACTTATTACTCTTTACTCAATGATTTTACATACTTTCTAATTGATTCGTCAACCGACAAACTTGTCAACTGGCCTGCATGTGTTGGGGGAGGGGGGGGGGGAAGGAGGATCTTACTTATATTTGCCATTAGGATTTCTAATAGGGAGTAACAGAGTGATGTACTGACAAGGTGTCATTTAACTAGAACTGTATGCAGTTCTCATTTGTTGTTTGAGAAAACAGAAAAAGTTCTTAAGGAATAAACATATGTCCTTATCTGTGCCTTTAAGTATTGAGCATATCAAAGTCTATGAGCACACTCACAAACGATATCCCATTTTCTTATTTAGTCAGATTACTTCTAATTCTACAGTCAGTAAATATATCACTCCGTGCCTGTTTAGTGAGGCACTGTATTTCTATCAAGGTACTCAACTTAAGATAGCATGTAATGCCATCTACCGGGGAGAAAATAAACTATAGTAAAAATAATGATAGTTATTGAAGTTAAATTGTGACCATTCTTACACTCCTAATTCGGAATGATTTATACATTATTAACCAAATTTTCAGCAATTTTATTGGATTCAGAAGCTTATGATAATTTAAAAACTAGGAGAAAGAAACATTTTTGAGCTATCACATAAGGGAAAAATTAAATCAAAATAACGATATCAAGTTGAATGCTCAACTTTAATAGGTAAAAGAAATATCTTGTATTATTTTTTAATTTTTAGTTTTTTTATAATTGAACCTGCAGTTTGAAGAAGGGAACAAATGCCAAAATATGGAAATTCTTTTTTTTTTTTGGGGGGGGGGGGGGGGGCATACAGTTATTTACATATAGACGCTCATTGTAAGCTGTAAAAGGCACTGGAATAGCGGGTGAATGTAAAGAATCTTAAATAAAATTTTAGTGAAGAAAAAATAACAAATAAGAAAGTTTTTTTAAAGTTTTTTTTTTTTTAATTTCCCACAAAAACAGTTTTTGGATTCGTTCCCTTCTTCAAACTGAAGATTCAATTGTGGATTTGGTAAACAAAGCAACAAAAAAAAATTATCATACAATCAAAATAAAGTAAAGTAATATATATATATATATATATATATATATATATATATATATATATATATATATATATATATATATATATATATATATATATATATATATATATATATATGTGTGTGTGTGTGTGTGTGTGTGTGTGTGTGTGTAGCTTTGGTTTCCGGGTTTACCTGTAATGCACAATATTTAATTGCACTGGCCAACAGAGGGAACATAAAAGTGCTCGAGCCGTGCATATATGCTAATGGCAAAACATGAAAAGTTTCGCACTTGTTATTCTTACAAAGACTCCAACCCTTTAAGACCAAATCTTGATTATTAGTCTAATCAACCAGGATTAAAGCAAATATTGAAGTCCACATTTTAAGGGTTTATATGCTAAAATTATTTAAGCTAATAAATTTGGAAGTTTGAGATGAGAAGTTATAACAGTTTGGCCAAAGCTTGTGACTTGTTTAAGCCTTTTAAAAGGAAAGTCAAATAACAGGCAATCCGAAAGATAAAAATATTTTCTCCTCTAGAAACCGCTTTAAATTCAATATACATGTCACGTGGACAGACAAATATTTTAATTTACTCTTAACGAAATGCCATTCTGAATTTTTTTTTTATGATT